>PKML01048600.1:680817-725456 GCA_002933935.1 Eutrema yunnanense | reverse complement strand
AGATATCCAGATGATGCAGTTGTGCTAATTGAGAACTTGGTGTCTAGCAATAGCACCAAGAATGCTGACTTTGACAGGAAGAAGCAAGCTGGAGGAATTGATGCATCACAGATTGCTGAAGTTCAAGCAAAGCTGGATTTCTTGATCGGGAAGAATCAGAAAGCGGTTCACTTTGCTGCTGAAGATGAAGTGGAGGATGTTAACTATGTTGGTGGTTCTGGATTTCAGGGTCAGCAATTTGGGTACAACAACAACAGGAATTTCAGCAACAACAATCGCAATTATGGGAACTCTTCGTACCAGCCCATCCCTCCCAAGTCCGCAGATAACGAGATGAAATCCATGATGGAACATATTCTTCAGGGACAGCAGAAGTTGCAGGTGGATTTCAATGGGAAGTTTGACTCGCTGTACACTGACCTGAATGGGAAGATTGACCACCTGAATGGGAAGATTGAAGCTGTCAGTCTCTCCCAGAGGAAGCTGGAAACTCAGGTCGCTCAAACCGCATCAGCTGTGCAGAGGCATGAAGGTTTTCTTCCAGGGAGAACTGAAAATCCAAGAGCACACGTCAATGCCATCAGCTCACGTGCAGAAAATTTCGATGAAGTTCCTGAAATCGCACAAGCATCGATCGATACTCCCCAGTATCGATCGATACCAGCCCAGACGTATGCTCGAATGGATCCAAAAATCCGTGTATCGATCGATACCCCACTGGTATCGGTCGATACTGAGGCGATTTCTGAGGAGACACATGATATTTCGACTGAAGCAGCACGATTCAACATCGCCCAATTTTGGGAAGACCAGGAAACCGAGTATCAGGCACAGATAGCTAAGGAACGAGCTGAGAAAAGAGCTCGCAAACCCAAGAAGGTGAATCATGTTCCTAAACACCTCAGAGATCCTATCACTTCAAAAGAGCTGAGTGGCTTTGAGAAGAGAGTACGAAGGATTCCCCATTCGTTCACTTTTGAAAAAGCTCTAGATGACTGGCCTCTGCTGAGTCACTTCAAGGATTGCAGAGAAACCGAGGAAGAGATCAAGGCACTCTTCACTAAAGCCAGAGCTACACCTACACCTCCAAAAACACAGTTGACTAAGAGAGAAGACCCAGGGATCTTCTCAGTTCCATGCTCTATCTCTGGAGTCGAATTCAAAGAGTCTCTCGTTGACTCAGGAGCCTGCGTCAATGTCATGTCCAGGGCAATCACAGAGAGATTGGGAGCTGATATTCAACCTCCAAAGACATCTATCACGTTCGCAAACGATACCACCTCTCTTCCATATGGGGCAATTACTGATTTGATGATCACAATAGGAGATTGCATGATTCCTACTGATTTTCAGGTTGTAGAGATGAATGCAAAATCTCGTACGTAGTTGATTCTCGGAAGACCGTTCATGGCTACAATTGGTGCGATTATGAACATACCCAGCAAGCGCATCTCATTCTCATACATTGACAAGGAGTTGTACTACACAGCCATCCCTACAGGAACTCCTACGCGTACCTCTTGCATCGATGCTGTAATAGGAGCGACGTTGATATCGTATCCTTTGGAAGAGCCTCCTGATGAGCCTACTGTCGCAAACGTTCCACCTGAACCGCCCAGCATTCCCAAGAAAGTTGTCAAGAAAGCTAAGGCAACAAAGAAGAAGAAAGCCACGAGCAAAAAGGTCAAGGATCCCCATGTCACTCTGATCCCTCAGAAAAGTGATGGAGATTCGATTGAGTATAAGGTCAAGTGCAAAGGAGCCTCGAAGCCATTCTCTAAGGCTAGGATCCTTCTTACTTCTGAGCTCAAAGAGAAAGGACAGGAGTTTGTGCAAGGCATGTTGAGCAGAACTTTGACGTTAGCGATGTCAAGTTGTGGAGCCTGCTTTGGTGCAAGCTCTCACTCCTATCCAGCCTGACGGGCGTTACAGTCAAGCTATTGATGTTAAACGAGCGCTTGGTGGGAGGCAACCCACTGGTGAGTCTGTTTTTGATTCGTTTTTCTTTTTATTTTTCGTCTGTTTTGAGTCTGTGTCAGGATAAACAAGGAGCAAAATCCGAAATCGCATAGCATCGATCGATACCCCACTGGTATCGATCGACACCGATCGCGAAAATACGGTTCGTCAAGTCGATTTAAGCCTGGTATCGAACGATACCCAGGCTGTGTGTCGATCGATACTTGACGTTCCAGCAAGGTAATTTCTTGTTTCTCTTCGTTCTATCCTTTTCATTTGTTTCTTTTACTGACTCTAGGCTAGATAACACTGGGGACAATGTTGTTCAAGTCTGGGGGAGGTGTCTGCTGACATTGTTTTCGTTTTTCTTAGAGTCAGTTGTTTTATCGAGTCAAAATTGTTTTTATCGAGTCAAAATTGTTTTTATCGAGTCAAAAATTGTTGGAGATAATGATCATGTGCTTGAACCTATTGATTTGATTTTGTTTTTGTGTGCATAGTGTTACAGGATCAGTTCTAGATCGACTAATGAAAAATCCAAAGACTGACCAGTTGACTAGAAAACACTCATGTTTCCAGCAGAGTTCTTCTGAAACCTGAGCCAAATTTTTGCACTTCATCAATGTGGTTAGTGTTCATAGAGCTTGATTCATCATTCATTTCTGATAAAGGAACCCATGTGTTTAGATTAATAGTATGTCTCTCCCCTGTTATAAGTTGATAAAAAAGAGCATAAAAGATTGAAATGATTTTCTTCTGAGTAAAGGGTTAGGAAAATTTCTAGCGATCCCATTATTCTATTTAAGAGGGGATGATCACACAAAGGATTGGAAGCGAGGCTAGGATTTTCCTATGATGCCATTATTCGCCTACATCCTTTGATACATTGAGAGGGAAGAACCGGGGATTTGGTGGCAAACACCATCAATACTCGCGTCTCATACCTTAATATGTATATGCAAAGCTAAAAAAATAAAAAATAAAGAACAAAATAAGAAATAAGTCTGGGGGAGAGAAATTGATACAAAAAGTGTGAAAAAGGGTGGTTCCTTGTCATGATATTGTCTGGTAAAGAGTCTAGAAGGTTCTTGAATATTAGCTGCAGCGATGAAACTGGCGATGAGGGTTTTACTTGAACATGCTGTGGGATTTTGTGTGGAGTCTGGGAAAGTTGCGAATGTCTACGGAGAAGTACATGGTGGTTAGATCAAAAGCTGATCAGGTAACATTTAGGTGCTTGGGAAAAGGGTCATTTCGATGGTTCATGAACAGGTGAGTCTCCGCGTTTTCAAACCTCTTTCTCTGTTTAGTCTTTTATTTGCTTGAGGGCAAGCAAAGGCTAAGTCTGGGGGAGTTGATATATCATGGTTTTTACCCTGTTTAGGCCATGATATAAGTCCTTTTTATAGAGTCTTTATAGTATTTTGGAGTCTTTTAGAGTCTTTTACAGGTCTTAGCACGTTTGGAGCTTAATTGGAGATATTGGAGCTTTCTGGAACATTCTGGAGCGAAGCAGAGATCCGTGTAGCTGAGACATCAAAATCACCTGAGTATCGATCGATACCCGTCGAGGAAACAGAAGGATCGCGACTTAATGAAGAGTTGGAGAATTGTAGAATTGGCCCAGAAGACTTTGATATTTACAAGATGGCCCAGAACGTGTTTTAGGTTATAAATAGGATTTTACAGCCACTTGTTTAGGCTATGCTTTTTATTACTTTGGTTTGAGACAAGTCTGATTTCCCTTCGTCCGAGATCAGATCTTTAAACCTTCTTTATTTATTTATTTGATGATTTATTCAGTTATGTCTATTGATTCAATTGCCATGTCTGAGTAGATCCACTTTAGGTTTGGGGTTTTCTCATAAATGATTTCTTTGAATGCTAGGTTAATTATCTGTTTAGGATTCACCATCTGAATTATAGTTCTTCGCTTAGGTTGTGTTCAAAGCTAATTCTAGGTTGACGAATTTGGAACTTAGATCTTAGGATAATTGATTAGGCACGAGAGTGCGATTAATTACCTGATAGAACCTAGGTGAGCAAATTGATTATTCGCAAAGAAATTTGGTTTAATTGATTTGTGAACATATCAAACTTGTTATTAAAGCTGATTTAGACTTTAGGATTCGCAAAGAAATTTGGAAATCCTAAGATTTAGATTTAGATAATTCTCGCAACGACAGTTGGTTAATTATACTTTAGTGATTTGAGTTCAAGAACTGCGCTAAATCTGAATCCTGATAGTTAGTTTATCTGCATTCATTGATTTCCTGAGAAAAACCTTGGGGGTATATTTTCCTGATTGAATACAACTCTTTTATTTACTGCACTGCTTTTAATTACATCTATTAGGCTTAGCTTGATTCTTAACTATATAATCTATTGCGCGTTTCTGTGAGTCTTATGTGGTTCGACCCCTAACTTTACTATAACAACTGCTTTAGTACTTTAGGGTATTAAATTGAGCATATCATGCAGCATGATTCCCACTCCCGATCCACGCTGTGATGACGATCCGTCAATGTAGAGCAGCCATCTCCCCTCTTTTGGTAGGAGATTATCGCTAGCCAGTTCGGGGGGCAGCTCGATGATGAAGTCGGCTAGGACCTGTGACTTGGCGCTGGTTCGGTTTCGGTATTCTATGCCGTACTCGCTTAGCTCGACTGCCCATTTTGCCATTCTTCCCGATTGGCTTGGGCTATGTAGGATAGTCCTAAGTGGTTGGTCGGTTTGGACGATGATAGAGTGGGATTGAAAGTAAGGTCGTAGCTTTCAAGGCGATATGAGAACTGCGAGCGCGAGTTTTTCTAAGGTCGGGTATCGTGTTTCCGCATCATCCAACGTCTTGCTGATGTAGAAGATCGGCTTCTGCTCTCCTCGATCCTCCTTTACCAGCACACCGCTCACCGCCGAGCTGGAGATCGATATGTAGAGATACAAGATCTCGCCTTCTTCCGGTTTTGTCGTAAGTTAGACTTTCAGTAGCTGGAAGGCTTCTTCGCATTTATTGTCCCATTCGAATCGTTTGTTCCCTCGTAGTAGTTGGTAGAATGGCAAACATCTGTCGGTGGATCTGGAGATCAATCGATTTAGTGCGGCAATTCGGCCGGTTAATCGTTGTACCTCTCGCGTGTTTCGTGGGGATGGCAGATCGATTATCGCCGTTATCTATTTGGGGTTGGCCTCGATTCCTCTCTGGGTGACGATGAATCCTAAGAACTCGCCCGACGTTACGCCGAAGGTGCACTTTGATGGGTTTAGCTTCATTCGGTACTGATTTAGTGTGCCGAAACAAGTTTGGAGATGACCGATGTGATCGCCAGCTGTTAGCGATTTGACGAGCATGTCGTCTATGTAAACCTCCATCGTTTTCCCGAGTTGTTCGGCAAACATGCGGTTGACCAACCTCTGGTAGGTCGCTCCTGCATTTTTCAGGCCGAACGACATCACTTTGTAACAGTAGGTGCCGCGGTCGGTTATGAATGCCGTTTTTTCTCGATCGTCGGGATGCATCATTATCTGATTGTAGCCGGAGAAAGCATCCATGAAGGACAGCAGTTCGTTGCCTGCGGTCGCCTCTACTAAGCGATCGATGTGTGGCAGGGGGAAGCTGTCCTTTGGGCAGGCTTTGTTGAGATCGGTGAAGTCAACGCAAATTTTCCACTTCCCACTCTTCTTTTTGACGACCACCGGGTTGGCCAGCCATTCGGGATACTTTACTTCGGTGATGGATTCTGCCGCTGATAGTCGTTCGACCTCGTCGTTGACAGCCCTAGCTTTTTCTGGGCCTAGTTTTCGTCGCTTTTTGTCTAATTGGTTTGAATGTTGGATTGGCGTTCAGCTCGTGGCGAGTAATTGCTGGGTCTATCCCGATCATATCACTTACCGACCATGCGAAAGTTGAGGTGTTTCGGCGTAGGAGACAGATCAGTTCGAATTTAATGTCGTCTTTGAGCTCGGCTCCGATGCCAACGCATCGCTTTCGTCTATGTTGACTTGGAGGATGGCCTCGCGCTTAGGGTTATCTTGAGGTGGAAGTTTGGCATGGATCCTGGGTTCGATCATCAAACACATTTCGGGTCGTTTTGAGGCCGAATTTCGCAACTTGTGTTCGGCGATGAAGCATGTCCGGGACATTTCCTGATTCCCCCGGATTGTCTGGACTCCGTGCAGAGTGGGGAACTTGATGCACTGATGGTAGGTGGATGGGACGGCCTTCATCGCATGTATCCATGGTGTACCCAGTATTGCGTTGTAGATCGTTGGTTTATCAATGACGACAAATTTGACGAGCTTCGTCGTTTTCCCGATGTACACCGGTAATCTGATTGTCCCAATCCTCATGGTCGTATCTCCACTGAATCTTGTGAGTGGCTTGACGGATGGCTTGAGATGATGGTCGGTGAGTCCACCGAACTGTCGGTGTCTATTAATATTCGCGAGATCTCGCAGTCACCGATTATGAGCTCGATAACGAGAGGATCGTTGTGCGGTTGGTCTATGCATGCGGCATCGTCTTTGGTGAAGCTTACTGTTTCGCCGATAGGCTTATCGATGATCTGATCTTGCCATCTTTGAGCAATCATTACCTTCCTGCCGTATTTTTTTATTGATCGAATCGAGTCATTGCACGTCATGAGGCCTCCCATGATCATGTTGACCCGTCTTCGGGCGGTCGGAGGTGTTCCTTGCTTGTCATGGAAGTCATGGTCTCGTTTTGGCTGCTCATCATCTGTCCTTCGTAAGATCGGTGGTGGGGGAGGATTTCGTTTAGATTTGGCCCGGATCGGTTATCATCAGATCGGTGAGTATCGTTTGATCGCTGTTCGTTGACTCGGATCAAGGTCTGACTCTGGCTACCGATCTCTCCTCTGCGGAATTTTTCGAGGAGATATCCTTGCAGTTGGCGGCATTGAGAGGTGGGGTGTCCGTATTGCTTATGGTATTCGCAGAACGGGCGCTGACTTTCTTCGTTGCGTATCCATTTGTTCGATTGTTGGGGTTGTGCTTCACCGACGTAGCTTACGTTTGCCTTTCTACCCCTATCGTTGACGTTTGTGTTGGCGCGATAACCCTGGTTGAGGTGTTGCCGCGGTTCACAGTATTTCTCCCGGGGTTTATCCTTTGTCGATTGATCCAGATTAGATGGGCATTTCCTGGCCATCGCTTCTTTCTCCTCTTCGTCCTCGATGTATAGTATTGCTCGGTGTAGTGCGTCCTCCAATGTCGGCGGTTTATCGAACTTGAGGCTATCTCGGAATTTCATGTTGTGTCGGAGGGCTCCCCACAAGGCTGGTATCGCCGCATCGTCAGGCACCGAGACACGAGATGCTACCGAGTTGAATCGGTTCATAAATGCTCGGAGGGATTCGTTTTCTCCTTGAGTGATTGTATAGAGGTCGGCACATGAGGTGGGATGTTGGAGGAACATAAGATAACGCTTGAGGAAGGCAGTGCTCTTCGTGCGGTAGCTGTCTATGGAGTTTGCGTCAAGTTTGGAAAACCACATCAGGGCGTCTCCAGCAAGAGTTTCTACGAATAGCTGGCAAAAACCGGCGTCTCGTTACTCGATGGAATATCGAGCTCGGCCCATCACAATTTGAAACGCCGTCAGATGCTAGCTGGGATCGATGTTTCCCGAATAGATTAGAAAATTAATCTTCCCTGGGTTGCGTAATGGGAAGTCGGCTATCTGAGTGGTGAAGGGTGTGTTTTGCGTCTTCTTTAGCACGCGATCGATCTCGGGAGCCGAACTGGTTGCCCGTTGTACCAGAGATGTCATGGCCTGCAATTTGGCGTTCATCTCTTCCATCTCTTGGTTCCGTTCGGAGTTCAGGGTTCGAGGATGGGGCTTTAATGTTTCGAAGCTCGGCATGTGCGTTCGGTTTCCCGCGTATGTTGGGTTTCGAAGTAGATTGTTCGGCGGGGAGGGTTGTTCGCCGAACATGTTACGGCGGGAGCGATGGTGTTCGGGGGTTTGGGCTTCCTGGGAGTTGAGGTCGTTGACTTGATCTTGGCATGCCGCCTGTACTGCGGTCATTTGATCGAATCGTTCGTTTGTTCAATGGGTGAGCTCGTCTATTCTTGCGAGGAGTGTTCCGAAGAGGGCCGGAATGTCCACGGTCGGTCCTATAGTGGGTACGTCGCCGACTAGCGGGGTTACCCGGGTTGTTTCGAGGATCGCGGCTGTAGTCGGTATACTGATGCTGCTTTGTCGGTTCGGAGGTGGTTCGGGTCCGATGAATCAAGGTGTCGCGGTCTTCGCACCTATAGTAGTCGTGGACGGTTGTTCTGACATCGTTGAGTTGTTTATCCGCCGAACTGCTTTTTGCGTTGAGAAATCTCTGAGCCCCACGGTGGGCGCCAATTGTTGTATCGGTTATTTGCACCGATATAACTTATATCTATCTTATAAAACAAGGCTCGGAGAATTTCGTTTAGGTTAAATTCTTAGGTCGGCGTATATTACTATCGAACGATGTCGGTTTCAATCGAGATGATTACAAGAATGTTTCCTTTGAATGATAATGTCGGTTCCTTTTCCTTTTCGATTCTTTTTTTTCTTTTTAAAATGAAGGTACTCTCCTATTTATACTGAATTTAAAGCGGCGGTTTAGGGGCCTTTGAAACCCTAACTTGTACGGTCGGTCAGGACAAACTCGTTGGTCGGGCAAGACATATCGATGGCGGGTCAGGACATATCACTTGGTTGGGTAGAGTGCGCTGACCGGTCTCCGTGGCAGTCCACCTAATCCCTTTCGTACGGCCGACCTGGGTGGGCTCAGTTCTTTTGATGGACTGACTGTTTAATGGGCCGATTACGCAGATAGGCCGATCTTGATTTGATCGTGGGCTTTTAAGAGAAATGGAGGGGTTGCGAGGCCCACCTCCAACACTGATTTTGATTTTGATTGTTCAGATGTTCTTCGTGGACTCCTACTTATACGGAGAACGAAACCCCCCTTTGAATTTAAAACGCAGCAACCTTGAAGATTACCTACTTTGACCGGTCTTTGTTGAAACGTGTCCTTCTTCCATTGGGTAAACTAGTGTGAGGAGAGACACATGTGATTATTTTTACCCGCCGTGTCAGTTTGAAACAAATAATAAAGTTACAGTTGGAAGGTGAGAAATGCAGAAATTGTGGTGTCTTTAAACAATTTCTGCATTTCTGCGTTTTGCAATGGTATAGACGTATGGAAAACACACATAATAATTCCTTTAGATGAATGAAATC
Source organism: Eutrema yunnanense (assembly GCA_002933935.1). Classification (NCBI taxonomy): domain Eukaryota; kingdom Viridiplantae; phylum Streptophyta; class Magnoliopsida; order Brassicales; family Brassicaceae; genus Eutrema; species Eutrema yunnanense. Next base: position 716,257 of record PKML01048600.1, on the reverse strand, counting down.
CAAAACGAAATCTCCCTAATTATGAGCCACTTGGGATTCACAGAGAGATGACGATAGAGTTTCACAAGTACACTCGCCAGTGAAATTTACAAAAAGAGTCATGAGCCTAACCATACCGAGGAGGTCTGTGACACTACTGTGTTTCGTTGAGAAATACCCCAATGTCTCCAGGTTCACTAGATCACCCAATTCCAACTTTGTTTTATCATCCATATGTAAAGGTAGACAAAGGAACCTCAACTCTAGCATCTCTTTCAAAATATTTGGCACATGAACTGCACACATGGAGATGGATAAGTTCAAATAGAGCAGAAGCTTTAGATTCCGCAGAAAATAAGGTAGATGAGATACGAAAGCCTCGAAAAATCTCAAGAATCTCAAGTGAATGAGCTCTCCAATGCTGGAAGGTACCTTTCCTCCTTTAAACTTGGCTCTAGACAGATCTAACACCCTGAGTAATGGTAAACTTCGGAAACATTGAGCTGACTGATTCCACAAGTTTCCCTCGACTCCAAAACACAAAAGAGATCTAGCTTTTTTGTTGTTTTTATGTCCCAACATATGTAGTGCATTCCCACCATACATAAGGAGTCTGCGAGATCTACTAGAAGTGTGAGCATTGATAGTAGAGGTGGAAGTAAGGACTTTGATGACTTGAAGAAAGTTCTCTTCTTTCGCTTTAGAGAAACATACTTCTCTCATGATGTCATGCATTTGACAGTAATCCAATATTGAACCTAAAGGCGATAATCCTTTTCAACAATAACCATATTTCTCCTTACTAACTTGAAGGAACCATAATTCGCACATATCGTAGATCGGCGAATTCAGTTTAAGATTTAGGAAAATTATTTTTATTAGAATCATAGCTGTGCCGTTGAAGGCTACCTACGTACCCTTTAAAGAGATCAAGCCAAAACGTAGTTCTTGTTACAAAGGATGTTTCTGTCTAAGTTCTCTCTTGAGAGATTGTGAGATGATGAGATTGTCAGATCATGAGATGGTTAAGAATGAGGCGATGGACTCCTTATTTATAAGTCTTGAAGTCCTTAGCTCTTTCTTTTCCTTCTTGACTTTGTATTGGCAATTATCTTTTTTCCTTGAAGCTCATAAGGATAATCTCATTTCTTCCCGGGATTTGCCTTTATCCAAATAAAGGAAATCTTCTCTTTATTAATTAAAGGAAATTTCCCTTTAATTTCGTAGATCGGTCTTGATGGGCCTTGAAGTCGATTGTTGGGCTGATTTCAACTCAAACCGGGTTAAACCGGGAAGTGCTAAATCCCCCTCTATCAATTAGTCCCCCCCCCCCTCAGTTCGGCGAAGGAGTGTTCGAGTTCGGCGGATTTCTTTGGAGAATTCTTTAGCCCGATTGGAGTTGAAATCAGCATCTGGTCGAATTTCCTTTTGGACGTTGTTCGGCTTTGTTCCTGCAAAAATTACTAAAGACGAGAGATTGAACTCGAGGCTGAGCTCGGTGTTTGTTAGTTAAGTGTGAGGTCGGCCTCGGCTTTTTCAAGTTCGGTTTCGATAGTTCGTGCGAGATTGCGAGGTCGGCGAGCTGTGATTGTGAGCTGCCTAATTGTAAGGTCGGCGAGTTGCGACTGCGAGTTGCCATACTGCGAGGTCGGCTACCTGTGAGGTCGGAGAGCTGCGACTACGAGATCGGCGAGCTGTGAGGTCGGCGAGCTATGACTGCGAGGTCGGTGAGCTGCGAGATCGGCGAACTGCGATAGCTGCGACTGAGAGTTACCTAACTGCGAGGTCGACAAACTCCGACTGCGAGCTACCTAACTGCGTGGTCGACGAATTCCGACCGCGAGCTGCCTAACTGCGCAGTAGGCGATATGTCTGATTGAGAGGTAGGTGGATGTCTCTCCTTTTTGTATTGACCGTGGTTTGGCTTTTAGAGGGACAGACCCTGCGATATAATCTGAAAAAAAAATATCTTCGAATAATAAAGTAAATTTTTTTGATAAAAAGTACCTGAATTTTAGGGAGCTCGATTGACGAGCTGTGATACTGGTTTCGATAAATCGATAATTTCGAGCTGGAACGTGAGCGTTCTTTTTTTTTTTTTTTAATCTCAACTTTTCTTTGCCGGTTCGGTTTTGTCGCAGGTCAGGGTGAGAGTGAGTGAGGTCAGCGTCGTGTGCTTCGTGGTCGGCATGCATGTTGCTTAGCATGCAAGTTACAATCGTCATGGTTGTCTTTCGTTGCGTTTTCTCATGTTGGTCGTCTCCTCTTCACGTGGTCGTCATGTTGCATGGTGGTGCATGCACATTATAATCGTGCACGTTGCTCCTCATGAGCTTGTCACGAACTCGTTTTCTTGATGAGTTCGTCATCCTCCACGAGCTCGGTCTCGGTAAGTTTGTTGTCTCCCACGAGCTCGGTCTCGGTGAGTTCGGCGGATCTTTGTTGTGGTTTTGAGCTCGGCATATCATGATTATGTTATGAGCTCGGCAGGTCGAGTTCGGCGAGCTCGGTTCTCTCTCGACGAGCTCGTGGGCATTTGTTTCTCCTCCTCGGCAAGCTCGTTTATGGTGAGTTTCTCCTCGTCACGTGCTTCGTGAGCTCGTTTTCCCGTCATGCTCTCTTTGCTCGTTATTGGCCGTATGAGAACGTGATCTCTCATGTTCGGCGTGTCTAGTTCGGTACGTCTTCATGGTCGGCACGTCTTCATGCTAGACATGTCTTCATGCTCGGCATGTGCCATGTTCGGCATGTACCGCGAGTTCGGCGCGTACCGCTAGTTCGGCGTGGTCTCATGTTCGTCTTGAACGTGAATAGGCTCATGATCTCTTTATCGTGATCGTGAGCTCGGCGGGTGCGAACTCGGTGTTTGTGGGCTCATGGGAGTGAGCTCGGCGTGTCGTGCTCGGCGAGAGCCATCTTTGGTGAGCTCGTTCTTCTTCTTCGGCGAGCTCGTTTATGGTGAGTTTGAGATCGGCGGGTTCATCATGGCGAGAATCAGATCGTGAGTTCGTCATTGTTTGTCGTTTCCCTCGCGTACTCCTTCTTGTCACGATTACGTTACTTGGCACATCTTCGTCATATCATGTTGCTTGGCATGCACGTCATGCTTGTTTCCTCATCTTGCTCATGGCGTTGAGCTCGTTCTTGTGTGTTGTCATGATCGTGAGGTCATCTTCTCCTTGTGATCGTGACGTCGTCTTTAAGTGAGCTCGGCACGTCTTCAAGCTCGGCACGTTCTTTGCCGTGAACGTGGTTCATCTCGGTGAGCTCATGATTTCTTTCTCATGGTCGTGAGTGAGCTCATGAGCTCTGTCTTGATCGAGAGCTCGGCGTATCTTTGTCATGATTGTCATTCTTGGTGTGTTGAGCTCCGTGATTTTTTTTTTTTTTTTTNAGTCGGAGACTTTGCCGGATTTCTAGGATAATTAGTCTTCTCCACTTTCTAACATAACTCATCTAGGTAGTCTTCTCCACTTTCTTGAATGGTTAATGCTCCATCGCAAACTGATGTTATTATTCCTTCTGAAGCCCATAAATGAAACAATCTATGCACATTTATCTTGAAATCTTCAGGGAAATGAGTTAGGTAAAAGAAACAATGCTTTAACTGCATTGACAAATCTTCATAGCTCAGAGACAATACTCGGTAAACCGAATTGAGATTGTTGTCATCTAAGCCGATCTGAGTTTGAATATTGTCATATACTCTTTTCCACTCATGAACTGTATCTTTATTAGCTAACAAGCCTCCCAACACTTTAACGGCTAACGGTAGTCCTCCATGTTGTATCGGTTATTACCACCGATATAACTTATATCTCTATCGTATCAGGGCTCGGAGAATTTCGTTTAGGTTAAAGTCTTAGGTCGGCATATATTATAATCAAGTGAGGTCGGTTTGAATCGAGATGATTACAATGATGCCTCCTTTAAGTGAATGATAATATCGGTTCTCTCTTCAGATTTTAGCCCCTCGTTTACAAATGAAGGTACTCCTCTATTTATACTCAGTTTAGAATGGCGGTTTAGGGCCTTTGAAACCCTAATTCGTACGGTCGGTCAGGACGAACTCGTTGGTCGGGCAGGACGATTGATGGTGGGTCAGGACAGATCGCCTGGTTGGGTAGAGTGTACTGATCGGTCTTGGTGGCAATCCACCTAATCCTCCTCGTACGGCCGACCTGGGTGGGCTTTGTTTGTTTGGTGGGCTGGTTGTTTAATGGGCCGATTTTACTCAGATGGGCCGATCTTGATTTGTTCTTGGGCTTTTAAGGAAAATGGAGGGTCGTGAGACCCACCTCCAACAATTGTCCCCCCAGTTCAGCGAAGGATTTAGGGATATCTTGAGTTCGGCGAATTCATATGATCGGTAAGACTGTGATCGAGATTGGTGCTTCTTGTGATAGCGCTCGGTGGGCTTTATAATGGGCCTTTGCTCGTGACGTTTGAGCCCAGATATCGACGCGTGGGAAACGAAAGGTCGTTTAGGTGCGCGGGAATCGAAGAGTGGCCTAGGTGCGCGGGAAACGAAAAGTTTCGTAGATGTAATCATTGCGTCTCCTTGGCAGTCGCGCCCCTTCTTCAATATAATCTCCCCTCCTCGCTCTTCTTCATTTCATTTTTCAGCAAAAAGCAGGTATTACTCTCTCATTTTCTCTCTCGGCTTTATTCTATTGTTCTTGGTTTTGTGTCGCATTTCCGTCGTGTCGCCGCCGTAATCTTGTTGATTTTGTGGTGTGATTTCTCCGACCAGGGGGAGGTTCTTGTGACGTCGGTCGATTGTTCTTCGTGTTTTTCGTTTTCCTCGTTTTAGATCTTCGAAAGCAGATGGCGCGTATTGAGTCAAGTTTATCCTCGAGATCGGTTGAAGAGGACGCTATCTCGGCGAGCAGTGGCTTTTCTCCAGATGAGGCGACGAACTCAGGCAGTTCGGCAGGGGACGTTAGGTCGCCGATCCAGGAGTTGGCAATTCGAACGTGCCCAGATGGTGCTGGCTCTAGCTCGGCCCGTTTGGAAATTGTCGTTCCTCAATTGATGGATGAAGCGATTGATGATGCTAAGTTCGAGGTCGAGTCGCTTGCAACGGAGGAGAGGTTGGCTTTAGAGATTACTGGGGTCGGAGCTAAAGTGGTCAGTAGGTCGGCTCCCGGGTCAAAATGTCGGTCGATTCCTCGTGGTCGGCTTCGTCTGGCGGATATTCCTTCAAGGTCGGATTATGCTTCTCTGAAGAGGCTGCATGCAGGGGCACTGCTTATCTCTGGATTAGAAATTGCGCCGCCCGCCCCCGAGGACCGACCGTGGACATCCCCCAAGGGTTGGATATGCCTATATGAGGCATACTTCTCTCAATGTCGGCTGTGGTTTCCTCTGCCGAAATTGCTGATCGATTATTGTGATGCTAGGGAGCTTGTTATCATTCAGATAACTCCGGCTGGGATTCGCAACATATATGGTAGCTGCTCTGGTGTTGGGGGCCGAGTGCGGCGTCAATGTCGACCTTCGTTTCTTCGAAGAGATGTCCCGTATCAGTGTAAATGGAAAAACCCCTGGAACGGTCTATGTGGCCGCGAAGAGTAATCACAAGGTGATCCTGGGCGAAAGTGTTAGCAAGTTTAACGACTAGGAGCGTCGATACTTCTATGTCAAGATTAATTCGGCGTCTGTCGTCGAGGTCGGGCGATACATGACTCGGTGGAATAGAGACTTTGGTAGATATTAGTTTTTATTACGCCTTTTATAACGTTATCTTTCTTGGTCTGATTCTTTTCCCCTGGTCGTTTCAGTTCGGCATCCTATCTCCAATGCGCCTCCTGAAGATTTTCAAGCAGATTTGGCAAGGATTCGTGAGTTGGGTCAGAGACGGTGGCCTCAAATTCATCTTCGAAGGATCCAGTTGAGTTTAGCTCGTATTCATTCTGGTAAGCCGATCTCAGCGTTACTTCCTTATTATCTTTGGTTTTATAGTTGTTTATTCGATTTGATCGTCTTTGTTTTCGCAGCTACCTGGGGCGCGGTCGTTCGTTCTTCTTAGGAAAATAGCAATATGGGTGGTGTGGACGACAATGCTTTACCGAGTTATGCGAGCAGAGCCAGAGTTAGGTCGGCCAACGCTCCTCCGATCGATGCGGGTACCGCTCTCGTTGTCCGATCGGATTCCGCCGATCCCTCAAATATCGAGGATGATCGGTCTCAAAGGGAGGTCGCGGAGGTCGGCGCCTCCGTTAATACTGAGAGTCAGGGCGATTCGCAAAATTCGCAGGATGAACAGGTGGGCGATCCCGTTCAAAAGAGAGCCGAGGACGCAACTGTGGCGTTGAGGATCGAAGGGGCGAATGTTGTGGATCCGACAGCGAGGCCCGACGAGGGGAGGAAGAAGAGGAAGCATTCCTCGAAGAAGTCCTCTAAGCATCCCTTGAGGTCAATCGAGCCGCAGGGGGATCAAAGTAAATCTGCCGACCCGGATGTTCCTTATGTGGAGCAACAGGTCGGCGAAGGCAGGCCATCGAAGAAGCAGAGGGTCGGTTTGCAGAGCTTCAGTTTCAAGTATGGGAAGGACGAGCCGTTCGTCAATGATAAGGCCGCTTGCTCCTATCTGCTTCGTGAGATCGGAAGCAGTTCGAGGAGTTTGCCAGCCTTTGGTAAGCTGGAGGAGGAGGAGACCTATCAGGAGTTGGCTCGTCAATTTATGAAAGTGAGTCAGATCATCTCTTTTCCTTAGCCTCTCTTGCTTGATCGAGGTTCCTAACGTTTGCTCCTTTTTTTTTAATATCAGACGACGGCCTTTGTGAACAGACTTACGGCGTCATATGACCGTAAGTTGAAGAGGGCTAGGACCGAGAAGTCGGACGAGGTGCCAAAGATCAAAGCTGCAGGTCGGCGACTGATGAGGGAGCTGGAGTCAGTCAAAAAGCAGAATGCAGAGGAAAAAACGAGGTCGGAGATGCTCGACAAGAGCAACCTCGAGCTCGCATCCACGGTCTCCGATCTCGGGAGAGAGAACTCCGATCTCCTGACGAATTTGGAGGAGATTTCTCGGGAGAGGGTGAGATTGGAGAAAGAGCTGGTTTCTGAATCAGTTCGGCTGGAGAGGTTGGCGAAGGATAAGGTCCGGCAAGAAAGGGAACGAGTTTGGGAGGAAGTCAACGGGGCATACGCGCCTCGGCTTAAGCGTTTCAAGGCGCATCTTGAAGATCAGGAGACGGCCCGGGACGCGGTCCTGATTGCCAATCAGGTCACCGGGATTCTTGATTACCTTCAGCTGATGAAGGATGAGGGTGTTGACATTCCTGATTCTTACTTCACTAGGTTGGAAGAAGACAAAGCCGAGTCGCGTGATGTGATTAGCAAGGTACAGATTACCGACCTCTTAGCTGATGATCTGGAGGGGCTTCCTGTCCCGATTGACTTTCTCCGGAGCACCTCGGCGGTTCCTGTCATCGAAGCTGTTGCCGAAGGTGGCGATCCCAGGGATTTAGAGGATCGATCCGCTCAGGATGGGGATCGGCTTTCCCATGACAATTTACGTAAAATCGGCGCCCACCATGGGGCTTAGAGATTTCTCAACGCAAAAAGCAGTTTGGCGGATAAACAACTCAACGATGTCAGCACAACCATCCACGACTACGATAGGCGCGAAGACCGCAACACCTCGATTCATCGGACCCGAACCAGCTCCGAACCGACAAAGTAGGACCAATATACCGACTACTGCCGCGATCCTCGAAACTATCCGGGTAACCCCACTGGCCGGCGACGTACCCACTGCTGGACCAATCGACATTCCGGCCCTCTTCGGAACACTCCTCGCAAGAATAGACGAGCTCACCCGTGGAACGAGCGAACGTTTTGACCAAATAACCGCATCACAAACAGCATGCCAAGATCAAGTCAACGACCTCAACTCCCAAGAAGCCTAAACTCCCGAACACCATCGCACCCGCCGTAACCTATTCGGCGATCAGCCCTCCCCGTCGAATAACCTACTACGAAACCCGACATACGCCAAAAACTGAACACGTATGCTGAGCTTCGAAACATCTACTCCCCCTCCTCGAACCCCGAACCCCGAACCCCGAACGAAACCAAGCGATGGAAGAGATGAACGCCAAATTGCAAGCCATGACATCTCTGGTACATCGGGCAACCAGTTCGGCTCCCGAGATCGATCGCGTGCTAAAGGAGACGCAAAACACACCATTTACTGCTCAAATAGCCGACTTCCCACTACGTAACCCAGGAAAAAATAATTTTCCGATCTATTCAGGAAACACCGATCCCAGCCAGCATCTGACGGCATTTCAAATTGCGATGGGCCGAGCCCGATATTCTACCGAGGAACGGGACGCCGGTTTTTGCCAGCTCTTCGTGGAAACTCTCGCCGGAGACGCCCTAGTGTGGATTTCCAAACTCGATGCAAATTCCATAGACAGCTATCGCACGATGAGCACCGCCTTCCTCAAACGTTATCATATGTTCCTCCAACATCCGACCTCATGTGCCGACCTCTACACAATCACTCAAGGGAAAAATGAGTCCCTACGAGCATTCATGAACCGATTCAACTCGGTGGCATCTCGAGTCTCGGTGCCCGACGATGCGGCAATACCAGCCCTGTGGGGAGCCCTCCGACATAACATGAAATTCCGAGATAGCCTCAAGTTCGATAAACCACCGACCCTTGAGGACGCGCTACACCGAGCAATACTATACATCGAAGACGAGGAGGAGAAAGAAGAAATGGCCAAGAAATGCCCATCTAATATGGATCGATCGACAAAGGATAATCCTAGGGAGGAATACTGTGAACCACGACAACACCTCAACCAGGGTTATCGCGCCAACAATAACGTCAACGACAGGGGTAGAAAGGCAAACGTGAGCTATGTCGGCGAAGCGCAACCCCAGCAGTCAAACAAGTGGATACGCAACAAAGAGAGCCAACATCCGTTCTGTGAATACCACAAGCGATACAGACACCCCACTTCTCAATGTCGCACACTACAAGGATATCTCCTCGAGCAATTCCGAAGAGGAGAAATCGATAATCAAAGTCAAACCTCGATACAAATCGACGAACAACGATCAAACGACACTCACCGATTCGATAATAACCGGCCCATGCCGAATCTAAACGAAGACCTTCCCCCACCACCGATCATACGAAGGACGGATGATAAGCAACCAAAACGAGACCCCGACTTCCGTGACAAGCAGGGAACACCTCCAACAAACCGAAGACGGATCAACATGATCATGGGAGGCCTCATGACGTGCAACGACTCGATTCGATCGATCAAAAAGTACGGCATGAAAGTGATGGTTGCTCAAAGATGGCAGGATCAGATCACCGATAAGCCCATCGGTGAAATGGTAAGCTTCACCAAGGATGACGCCGCGGGCATAGATCAACCACACAACGACCCTCTCGTTATCGAGCTCAGAATCGGCGACTGTGAGATCTCGCGAATATTAATAGACACCGGCAGCTCGGTGGATCTAATCTTCAAAGAAACCCTAGATAAAATGGAGATCGCCGACCATCATCTCAAGCCATCCGTCAAACCGCTCACAGGATTCAGTGGGGATACGACCATGATGATCGGGACAATTAGACTACCAGGTCAGCCGTACGAGGAGGATTAGGTGGATTGCCACCAAGACCGGTCAGTACACTCTACCCAACCAGGCGATCTGTCCTGACCCACCATCAATCGTCCTGCCCGACCAACGAGTTCGTCCTGACCAACCGTACGAATTAAGGTTTCAAAGGCCCTAAACCGCCATTCTAAACTGAGTATAAATAGAGGAGTACCTTCATTTGTAAACGATGGGCTAAAATCTGAAGAGAGAACCGATATTATCATTCACTTAAAGGAGACATCATTGTAATCATCTCGATTCAAACCGACCTCACTTGATTATAATATACGCCAACCTAAGACTTTAACCTAAACGAAATTCTCTGAGCCCTGATACGATAGAGATATAAGTTATATCGGTGCTAATAACCGATACAACAATTGGTGCCCACTGTGGGGCTTAGAGATTTCTCAACGCAAAAAGCAGTTCGGCGGATAAACAACTCAACGATGTCAGAACAACCATCCACGACTACGATAGGCGCGAAGACCGCAACACCTCGATTCATCGGACCCAAACCAGCTCCGAACCGACAAAGTAGCACCAATATACCGACTACTGCAGCGATCCTCGAAACTATCCGGGTAACCCCACTGGTCGGCGACGTACCCACTGCAGGACCAATCGACATTCCGGCCCTCTTCGGAACACTTCTCGCAAGAATAGACGAGCTCACCCGTGGAACGAGCGAACGTTTTGACCAAATCACCGCAGTACAAGCAGCATGCCAAGATCAAGTCAACGACCTCAACTCCCAAGAAGCCCAAACTTCCGAACACCATCGCACCCGCCGTAACCTATTCGGCGATCAGCCCTCCCCGTCGAATAACCTACTACGAAACCCGACATACGCCGAAAACCGAACACGTATGCCGAGCTTCGAAACATCTACTCCCCCTCCTCGAACCCCGAACCCCTACTCCCCCTCCTCGAACCCCGAACCCCGAACGAAACCAAGCGATGGAAGAGATGAACGCCAAATTGCAAGCCATGACATCTCTGGTACATCGGGCAACCAGTTCGGCTCCCAAGATCGATCGCGTGCTAAAGGAGACGCAAAACACACCATTTACTGCTCAAATAGCCGACTTCCCACTACGTAACCCAGGAAAAAATAATTTTCCGATCTATTCAGGAAACACCTATCCCAGCCAGCATCTGACGGCATTTCAAATTGCGATGGGCCGAGCCCGATATTCTGCCGAGGAACGGGACGCCGGTTTTTGCCAGCTCTTCGTGGAAACTCTCGCCGGAGACGCCCTAGTGTGGTTTTCCAAACTCGATGCAAATTCCATAGACAGCTATCGCACGATGAGCACCGCCATCCTCAAACGTTATCATATGTTCCTCCAACATCCGACCTCATGTGCCGACCTCTACACAATCACTCAAGGGGAAAATGAATCCCTACGAGCATTCATGAACCGATTCAACTCGGTGGCATCTCGAGTCTCGGTGCCCGACGATGCGGCAATACCAGCCCTGTGGGGAGTCCTCCGACATAACATGAAATCCCGAGATAGCCTCAAGTTCGATAAACCACCGACCCTGGAGGACGCGCTACACCGACCAATACTATACATCGAAGACGAGGAGGAGAAAGAAGCAATGGCCAAGAAATGCCCATCTAATCTGGATCGATCGACAAAGGATAAACCCATGGAGGAATACTGTGAACCACGACAACACCTCAACTAGGGTTATCGCGCCAACAATAACGGCAACGACAGGGGTAGAAAGGCAAACGTGAGCTACGTCGGCGAAGCGCAACCCCAGCAGTCAAACAAGTGGATACGCAACGAAGAGAGCCAGCGTCCGTTCTGTGAATACCACAAGCGATACGGACACCCCACTTCTCAATGTCGCACACTACAAGGATATCTCCTCGAGAAATTCCGAAGAGGAGAAATCGATAATCAAAGTCAAACCTCGATACAAATCGACGAACAACGATCAAACGACACTCACCGATCCGATAATAACCGGCCCATGCCCAATCTAAACGAAGACCTTCCCCCACCACCGATCATACGAAGGACGGATAATGAGCAACCAAAACGAGACCACGACTTCCGTGACAAACAGGGAACACCTCCAACAAACCGAAGACGGATCAACATGATATAGGGAGGCCTCATGACGTGCAACGACTCGATTCGATCGATCAAAAAGTACGGCAGGAAAGTGATGGTTGCTCAAAGATGGCAGGATCAGATCACCGATAAGCCCATCGGTGAAACGGAAAGCTTCACCAAGGATGACGCCGCGAGCATAGATCAACCACACAACGACCCTCTCGTTATCGAGCTCAGAATCGGCGACTGTGAGATCTCGCGAATATTAATAGACACCGGCAGCTCGGTGGATCTAATCTTCAAAGAAACCCTAGATAAAATGGAGATCGCTGACCATCATCTCAAGCCATCCGTCAAACCGCTCACAGGATTCAGTGGGTATACGACAATGACGATCGGGACAATTAGACTACCGGTGTATGTCGGGAAAACTACGAAGCTTGTCAAATTTGTCGTCGTCGATAAACCGACAATCTACAACGCGATACTGGGTACGCCATGGATCCATGCGATGAAGGCCGTCCCATCCACCTACCATCAGTGCATCAAGTTCCCCACCCCTCACGGAGTTAAAACGATCCGAGGAAATCAGGAAATGTCCCGAACATGCTTCATCACCGAGCACAAGCTACGAAATTCGGCATCCAAACGACCTGAAACGTGTCTAATGATCGAACCCAGGATCCATACCGAACACCTGCCCCAAGCTAAGCCGAAGCGCGAGACCATCCTCCAAGTTAACATAGACGAAGGCGACCCAGAGCGATGCGTTGGCATCGAAGCCGAGCTCAAATATGACATTAAAATCGAACTGATGATATGCTCAAATTAATACCCTAACAGTACTAAAGCAGTAGTTATAATATAGTTAGGGGTCGAACCACAAAGACTCACAGAGATGCACAATAGATTGTATAGTATCGAATTAAGCTAAGCCAAACAGATGTAATTGAAAGCAGTGCAGAAATTAAAAGAGTTGTAATTCAATTGGGAAAAGATAGGCTCCGGGTTTTTCTCAGGAAATCAATGAATGCAGCTAAATTAACTAACAGGATTCAGATTTAGCGCAGTTCTTGAACTCAAATCACTCAGGTATAATTAACCAACTGTCGTTGCGAGAATTATCTAAATCTAAATCCTAGGAATTCCAAATCTCTTTGCGAATCCTAAAGTCTAAATCAGCTTTAATACCAAGTTTGATATGTTCACAAATCAATTGAACCAAATCTCTTTGCGAATAATCAATTTGCTCACCTAGGTTCTATCAGGTAATTAATCGCATTGTCGTGCCTAATCAATTATCCTAAGATCTAAGTTCAAGATTCGTCAACCTAGAATTAGCTTTGAGAACAACCTATGGCGAAGAACTAATTCAGATGGTGAATCCTAATAATAAATCAACCTAGCATTCAGAGAAAACCCTTATGAGAAAACCCTAAACCTAAAGTGGATCTACTCAGACATGGAGAATGAAACAATCAACATAACTGAATAAATCATCAATAGAATAGAAAGAATAAGAGGTTTTGAGATCTGATCTCGGACGAAGCGAGATTCAGACTTGTCTCTCAAAAACCAAAGTAAAATCAAAGTATAGAAAAATAAAGCTTAGCCTACAAAGTGGCTGTAAAAATCCTATAAATAACCTAAAACACGAATTGGGGCTTCTTGTAATTATCAAAGTCTTCTGGGCCAATTCTGTAATTCTTCAAGTCTTGGAAAACTCGCGGGTCGTGTCTTGCTGCGATGGGTGGGTATCGATCGATGCTTGTCGTGAAATCAGGTACTCAGCAATACGACTTCAGCTTTTGCTCCAAACTGTTCCAGAAAGCTCCAATAATTCCAATAATGCTCCAAACGTGCTATAACCTGTAAAAGACTCTAAAATACTACAAAACACTAGAAAGACTTTATAAAAAGGACTTATATCATGGCCTAAACAGGGTAAAAACCATGATATATCAACTCCCCCAGACTTAGCCTTTGCATGCCCTCAAGCAAATAGAAGACTAAATAGAGAAAGAGGTTTGAAAACGCGGAGACTCACCTGTTCATGAACCATCGAAATGACCCTCTTCCCAAGTACCCAAGTGTTACCTAATCAGATTTTGATCTAACCACCATGTACGTCTCCGTAGACTTTCCCAGCTTTCCCAAACTCCACACATTATCCCACAGCATTGTTCAAATAAAACCCTCATCACCAGTTTCATCGCTGCAGCCAATGTTCAAGAACCTTCTAGACTCTTTACCAGACAATATCATGACAAGGAACCACCCTTTTTCACACTTTTTGTATCAATTTCTCTCCCCAGACTTATTTCTTATTATGTTCTCTTTTTTTTTATTTTCAGCCTTGCATATACACATCAAGGTATGAGACGCGAGTATTGATGGTGTTTGCCACCAAATCCTCGGTTCTTCCCTCTCTATGTATCAAAGGATGTAGGTGAATAATGGCATCATAGAAAAATCCTAGCCTCGCTTCCAATCCTTTGTGTGATCATTCCCTCTTAAGTAAAATAATAGAATCGCTGGAAATTTTTCTAGCCCTCTACTCAGAAGAAAATCATTTCATCTTTTATGCTTTTATTTATCAACTTATAACAGGGGAGAGAGATACCATAACTCTAAACACATGGGTTCCTTTATCATATATGAATGATGAATCAAGCTCTAAAAACACTAACCACATCGATGAAGTGCTCAAATTTGGCTCAGGTTTCAGAAGAACTCTGCTGGAGACATGGGTGTTTTCTAGTCAACTGGTCAGTCCTTGGATTTTTCATTAGTCGATCTAGAACTGATCATGCAACACTGTGCACTCAAAAACAAAATCAAAGTAACAATTCAAGCACATGATCATTATCTCCAACAAGTTTTGACTCAATAAAACGACATTTTTATTTTTTATTTTATGACTCTAAGAAAAACAAACACAATGTCAGCAGACACCTCTCCCAGACTTGAACAACATTGTCCCCAGTGTTATCTAGCCTATAGTAGGTAAAATAAACAAAAGAAAAGGATATAACGAAGAGAAATAAGAAATTACCGTGCTGGAACATCGAGTATTGATCGACACATAGCCTGGTATCGATCGATACCAGGCTTAAATCGACTTGATGAACCGTCTATTCGCGATTGGTGTCGATCGATACCAGGGGGTATCGATCGACACTAAGGCGATTTCGAATTTTTGCTCTTGTTTATCCTGACACAAACACAGAACGAATGAAAAATAAAAATAAAACGAATCAAAAGCAGACTCACCAGTGGGTTGCCTCCCACCAAGCGCTCGTTTAACGTCAATAGCTTGACTGTAACGCCCTTCAGGCAGGATAAGAGTGAGACCTTACACCAAAACAGGCTCCACAACTTGACATTGCTAGCTTCAGAGTTCTGCTCAACATGCCTTGCACAAACTCCTGCCCTTTCTCTTTCAGCTCAGAAGTAAGAAGGACCCTAGCCTTAGAGAATGGCTTCGAGGCTCCTTTGCACTTGACCTTATACTCAATCGAATCTCCATCGCACTTCTGAGGTATCAAAGTGATATGGGGATCTTCGACTCTTTTGCTCTTGGCCTTCTTCTTCTTTGTTGCCTTAGCCTTCTTGACAACTTCCTTGGGAATGCTGGGCGGTTCAGCTGAAATGTCTGCGACAGTAGGCTCATCAGGAGGCTCTTCCAAAAGATCAACTGCCAACGTCTCTCTTGTGACAACAGTGAAGTATGAGACATGTGTGGGAGCACCTCCAGAGGGAATGACATCATAGTAGACATCTCCGTCAATGTAAGAGAAAGAGAGTCTCTTATTAGGTGTGTCTATGATCGCGCCAGCAGTAGCTATAAACGGTCGTCCCATGAGTAGAGAAACCTCAGATCCTTCGCTCATCTCCACAACCTGAAAATCAGTGGGCACCAGACAATCTCCTACTTTAACAGGCAAAGCATGGATAGTACCGTATGGAGGTGAGGTGGAGGAGTTCGTAAACGTGAGAAGTATAGTAGGGGGTCTTATATCAGCCTTCAATCGTTCAGCAATTTCCCTTGATATCACATTGACGCTAGACCCTGAATCAACGAGAGATGCATCGAATTCAACTCCTGAGATGGAGCATGGAATTACGAATTTCCCTGGGTCTTCCCTCTTAGTCAACTGTCTCAGTGGAGGTGTACCTTTGGCCTTAATGAAGAGTGCCTTAATCTCTTCCTCAGTTTCTCTGCAATCTTTGAAGTGACTCAGCAGAGGCCAGTCCTCTAGAGCTTCTTCAAAAGATGATTCATGGGAGATCCTTCGTACCATCTTCTCAAAACCACGCAGCTGCTTTGGAGTGATAGGGTCTCTGAGGTGTTTAGGAATAGGATTCTGCTTCTTGGGCTTGCGAACTCTTTCTGCAATCAACTCACGTGTTTTCACAGTTTCTGGCTCGTTCTGCGAGGGGTATCGATCGACACCAGGTAGGGTATCGATCGATACTAGTGCAGTTGAATCGTCCCTGGCAGATACATCATCATCAGAAAGAAGCTCCACATTCTGCTTATCCAGCAAATACTTGCATCTAGCATCTTTCCATTCCTTCCTTGTCAGCTTACGAAGTATAGGATAAGGCATCTTGGGTTTATACACCCTCTCCTTGAAAATCTCTGGCTTCTTCTCAACCTGCTCCTCAGTATCGATCGACACAGAAGGAGCATCGATCGATACTTGTGATTTTGCATCCTCTCGTGCAAGTGTCTGGACTGGTATCGATCGATACTTGCTGGTATCGATCGATACTTGGGCGATTTCAGAATCCCAATCGTCATCTTCAACAGCATTGTCGAAAATTCCTGCATCAAAAGCCTTTTCTACCACTGCAGTGGCTCCCTTAACACATCCTATGGTGATTGCATTGACGTGTGCTCTTGGATTCTCAGTCTTTCCTGGAAGAAAACCTTCATGCCTCTTTACAGCTGATGCTGTTTGAGCAACCTGAGTTTCCAGCTTCATCTGGGAGAGACTGATGGCTTCGATTTTCCCATTCAGATCCATGTACAACGAGTCAAACTTCCCATTGAAATCCCCCTGCAAATTCTCTTGTCCTCGAAGAAGCTGTTCCATCATGAGTTCCATCTTATTGTCTGTGGACTTTGGAGATATGGGTTGGTACGAAGAGTTCCCGCAATTGCGATTGTTGTTGCTGAAGTTCCGGTTGTTGTTGTACCCAAATTGCTGACCCTGAAATCCAGAACCACCAACGTAGTTAACATCTTCCACTTCATTCTCAGCAGCAAAGTGGACCGCTTTCTGATTCTTTCCGATCAGGAAATCCAGCTTGGCTTGAACTTCAGCAATCTGCGATGCATCAATTCCTCCAGCCTGCTTCTTCCGCTCGGAGTCAGCATTCTTGGTGCTATTGGTAGACGTCAAGTTCTCAATCAGCACGATTGCATCGTCTTGATACCTGGTGTTGAAGTTCCCATTACTCGCAGTATCCAAAGCCATCTGGTACCTCCAATCGATCCCTCTGTAAAATGTGCCCAGCAGCTGAACCTGATTGAACCCATGGTGCGGACAATCTCTCTGATATGATTTGAAGCGAATCCAAGCCGCCTTGAGTGCCTCTGTTGGACCATGAGAAAATTGAGAGATCTTGTTCCTGAGCTCTTCAGATCTCGCATCATCGTAGAAGTTGCACAGGAATGCTTTCTTCGTCTCATCCCATGTAGTTAGAGAATCAGGAGCTAACTGCTTCAGCCAATAAGCAGCATCCCCACCAAGAGAGTATGAGAAAAGTTTGCAGAAGAGGAACTCATTGGGCACCCCATTGTATTTCATACCAGTGACCAAATCCTCGAACCTCTCGATATGATCCATGGGATGCTCATGAGGTAGGCCATGGAAAGGACTCTGACTCACGAGAGCATAGTACGCAGGCTTCAGCTCGAAGTCGTTCCTCTGAAAAGTTGGGATGCGAATCGCAGATCGATTGGCATAGAACTGATCATGTCTGTTGTGCTCAGCAAGTGTTCTACCTCGATCACCTACAGCATTCCCAACGTTGGCCCGCCCAGCTGGCGCGACAATCTCAATAACAGCATGGACAACGACGTTTCCAGCTTCATCAAGTCGCTGCTTTCTATCATTGCACACATGACCCTCTTGGTCTCTCAGAACTCCAGCTTCATCAGCTCTTAAAACCACTGGGTTGTTCATCCCTGATGTTTGCTTGGTCTTTCTGCTTGTGCGTTCCACAAGTGCTAGCTGTTCCAATGACAGTTCAACTAGCTGAGTGCTCTTGTTGCTTCTGGTTTCACGAACATGCATACACCTTAAAACAAAACACAAGACAAGGCACGTAAGTAACCAACAAAATATGTTGAGTATTGATCGATACCAAGTGGTGTCGATCGATATCAACAAAAAAAGACGACGAGTATCGACCGATACTAGAGAGTATCGATCGATACCGACGAACTTAGTCGAAATTCTCAAACTAAAATCTAATGGCGAATTGAGTCCCCGGCAACGGCGCCAAATTTGATATGCTCAAATTAATACCCTAACAGTACTAAATCAGTAGTTGTAATATAGCTAGGGGTCGAACCACAAAGACTCACAGAGATGCACAATAGATTGTATAGTATCGAATTAAGCTAAGCCAAACAGATGTAATTGAAAGCAGTGCAGAAATTAAAAGAGTAGTAATTCAATTGGGAAAAGATAGGCTCAGGGTTTTTCTCAGGAAATCAATGAATGCAGCTGAATTAACTAACATGATTCAGATTTAGCGCAGTTCTTGAACTCAAATCACTAAGGTATAATTAACCAACTGTCGTTGCGAGAATTATTTAAATCTAAATCCTAGGAATTCCAAATCTCTTTGCGAATCCTAAAGTCTAAATCAGCTTTAATACCAAGTTTGATATGTTCACAAATCAATTAAACCAAATCTCTTTGCGAATAATCAATTTGCTCACCTAGGTTCTATCAGGTAATTAATCGCACTGTTGTGCCTAATCAATTATCCTAAGATCTAAGTTCCAGATTCGTCAACCTAGAATTAGCTTTGAGAACAACCTATGGTGAAGAACTAATTCAGATGGTGAATCCTAATAATAAATCAACCTAACATTCAGAGAAAACCCTTATGAGAAAACCCTAAACCTAAAGTGGATCTACTCAGACATGGAGAATGAAACAATCAACATAACCGAATAAATCATCAATAGAGTAGAAAGAGTAAGAGGTTTTGAGATCTGATCTCGGACGAAGGGAGATTCAGACTTGTCTCTCAAAAACCAAAGTAAAATCAAAGTATAGAAAAATAAAGCTTAGCCTCCAAAGTGGCTGTAAAAATCCTATAAATAACCTAAAACACGAATTGGGGATTCTTGTAATTATCAAAGTCTTCTGGGCCAATTCTGTAATTCTTCAAGTCTTGGAAAACTCGCGGGTCGTGTCTTGCTGCGATGGGTATCGATCGATACCAGGGGGTATCGATCGATGCTTGTCGTGAAATCAGGTACTCAGCAACACGACTTCAACTTTTGCTCCAAACTGTTCCAGAAAGCTCCAATAATTCCAATAATGCTCCAAACGTGCTATAACCTGTAAAAGACTCTAAAATACTACATAACACTAGAAAGACTCTATAAAAAGGACTTATATCATGGCCTAAACAGGGTAAAAACCATGATATATCAACTGATCCGTCTCCTACGCCGAAATGCATCCACTTTCGCATGGTCGGTAAGCGTTATGGTCGGGATAGATCCAGCAATTACTCGCCACGAGCTCAACGCCGATCCAACTTTCAAACCAATCAGACAGAAGTGACGAAAGCTAGGCCCAGAAAAAGCCAAGGCCGTCCACGACGAGGTTGAACGACTGTCAGCAGCATGATCCATCACCGAAGTACAATATCCCGAATGGTTAGCCAACCCGGTGGTCGTCAGAAAGAAGAGTGGGAAGTGGAGAATTTGCGTCGACTTCACCGATCTCAATAAAGCCTGCCCAAAAGATAGCTACCCTCTACCACATCGATCGTTTGGTGGAGGCGACCGCCGGCAATGAATTGCTGTCCTTCATGGATGCCTTCTCCGGCTACAATCAGATAATGATGCATCCCGATGACCGAGAAAAAATGGCATTCATAACCGACCGCGGCACCTACTGTTACAAAGTCATGCCCTTCAGCTTAAAGAACGCGGGAGAAACCTACCAACGACTGGTCAATCGTATGTTCGCCGAACAACTCGGGAAGACAATGGAAGTCTACATAGACGATATGCTCGTCAAATCGCTTACCGCTGCCGATCACATCGGCCATCTCCAAACTTGCTTCAACACCCTGAATTAGTACCAGATAAAGCTGAACCCGTCAAAATGCACATTCGGCGTAACTTCGGGCGAATTCTTAGGATACATCGTCACCCAACGAGGAATTGAGGCCAACCCCAAACAGATAACGGCGATCATCGACCTACCTTCGCCACGAAACACGCGAGAGGTACAGCGGTAAACTGGCCGAATTACTGCCCTGAATCGATTTATCTCCAAATCCACCGACAGATGTCTGCCGTTTTACAAACTACTATGAGGGAACAAACGTTTCGAATGGGATGATAAATGCGAAGAAGCCTTCCAACTACTAAAGATCTACCTTACGACACCACCGATCTTAGCAAAGCCAGAAGAAGGCGAGACCTTGTATCTCTACATATCGATTTCCAGCTCGGCGGTGAGCGGTGTGCTGGTAAGGGAGGATCGTGGAGAACAGAAGCCGATCTTCTACATCAGCAAGACGTTGGATGACGCGGAAACGCGATACCCGACCTTGGAAAAGCTCGCGCTCGCAGTCATCATCTCGGCCAGAAAGCTACGACCCTATTTTCAGTCTCATTCTATCATCGTCCAAACCAACCAGCCACTTAGAACTATCCTACATAGCCCAAGCCAATCTGGACGAATGGCAAAATGGGCAGTCGAACTAAGCGAGTACGACATAGAATATAGAAACCGAACCAGCGCCAAGTCACAAGTCCTAGCCGACTTCATCATCGAGCTCCCCCCCCGAACTGGCTAGCGACGACCTCGTTACAAAAGAGGGAAAATGGCTGCTCTACGTCGACGGTTCATCGTCACAACGTGGATCGGGCGTGGGAATCATGCTACAATCTCCCACGGAAGAAATCCTAGAGCAATCTTCTCGCCTAAATTTCCAAGCCTCAAACAACGAGGCAGAGTACGAGGCGTTGATCGCTGGACTGAGACTAGCCATAGGAATCGGGGTGAAAACGATAGAAGCATTCTGCGACTCATAACTCGTGACGAATCAATATAGCGGCGACTACGAGACCAAGAACGAGAGAATGGAAGCCTACCTCCAGGTCGTCAAAAAACTTGCAGAGGATTTCAACTCTTTCACACTCACCAAAATTCCGAGAAGCGATAACGCATCGGCGGACGCACTGGCAGCACTTCATCTACTTAAGAACCAGATCGGCGCCGCATAATACCAGTTGAGAGCATCGACATGCCAAGCATCGATCTACCTAAAGGAATATGCTTCATCAACGATCTCCAAAATAACCAGGAGAGCGACAACGAAACAACCGACCAGATAGAGGCAGAAGACGAGCCCGCCCTAGAAGACGACACAACCAATACAACCGACCCCGAGGACTGGAGAACCAAAATTCTACTCTACATCTGCGACGGAATCGTCCCACCCGACCGATGGGCAGCTCGGCGCCTCAAAGCTAAAAGTGCCCACTACACCCAACTCGGTGGCGATCTCTTCCGCGTCAATACTTATGGCGCCCTACTTGGATGCCTCAGCAGCGAGGAAAGCCAAGACGTCATGAATGAGACCCACGAAGGAGCAGGTGGTAACCACTCTGGAGGCCGATCCCTAGCTTTACGGATCAAGAATCACGGCCACTTCTGGCCATTCATGGAAACCGACTGCATAAAGTTTGTAGCTCGATGTGAGCCTTGTCAGCGACATGCGCCAATGATCCATGTTCCCACCGAGCTACTAACTACCATCACAGCCTCGTACCCCTTCATGAGATGGGCGATGGACCTGATAGGCCCACTCCCCCGATCCCGCCAAAAACGATTCGTATTAATCATAACTGATTATTTCACCAAATGGCTGGAAGCCGAGTCTTACGCAAAAGTCCATGCCACCGATGTGCAAAAATTCGTGTGGAAGAACATCATATGTCGGCATGGATTGCCGTACGAGATCGTGACAGATAACGGATCCCAATTCACATCCGCTATCTTTGAAGGGTTCTGCGCAAAATGGAAAATCCGACTAAGCAAATCCACGCCCAGATATCCGCAAGGCAACGGCCAGGCCGAGGCAATAAAGAAAACCATTATCGATGGTTTAAAAAAACGACTCGAGCAGAAGAAAGGACTATGGGCCGACGAGCTAGATGGAGTACTATGGTCACACCGAACTATCCCACAACGATCTACCAACAAAACGCCTTTCTCGCTATCACACGGAATAGAAGCACTGGCTCTAACCGAGGTCGGTATACCCAGCCTCCGACGAACAATGTTAACACAAGAACCAAAGCTCAACGAAGAGATGATTTGAGATCGACTAGACTGATATATCATGGTTTTTACCCTGTTTAGACCATGATATAAGTCCTTTTATAGAGTCTTTTCTAGTGTTTTGTAGTCTTTTAGAGTCTTTTACAGGTCATAGCACATTTGGAGGATTATTGGAGTTATTGGAACTTATTGGAGCAGTTTGGAGCAGAAGCAGAAGTTGTGTCGCCAAGAACCTGATTCCACGACAGGCATCGATCGATACCACCTTGGTATCGATCGATACTCGACGAGGCAGACACGACATCGCGACTTAATGAAGAGTTGAAGAATTGCAATTTGGTCCAGAAGTTTCTGATAATTACAAGAAGACCCCAGATCGTGTTTTTAGGTTATAAATAGGATTTTACAGCCATTGTTTAGGCTATGCTTTATTTTGCTTTAGTTTAAGAGAGATTTTGGTGAGAGACAAGTCTGGTTTCCCTTCGTCCGAGATCAGATCTCAAAACCTTGTTTCTCTTTCTGATTTTATATAAGAGTATTTATTCAACATGTTTATTGATTTAATATTCATGTCTGAGTAGATCACCTGTTAGGTTTAGGGTTTTCTCATAGGGATTTCTTTGAATGCTAGGTTGATTTTCTGTTAGGATTCACTATCTGATTAGTTCTTCACCTTAGGTTGTTCTCAATGCTAATTCTAGATTAATCACCTAGAACTTAGATCTTAGGATAATTGATTAGGCACGAGAGTGCGATTAATTACCTGATAGAACCTAGGTGAGCAAATTAATTATTCGCAAAGAGATTTGGTTTAATTAATTTGTGAACATATCAAACTTGAACTTTAAAGCTGATTTAGAATTTAGGATTCGCAAAGAGATTTGGAATTCCTAGGATCTAGATTTAGATAGTTTTCGCAACGAGAGTTGGTTAATTATATTTTAGTGATTTGAGTTCTAGAACAGTGCTTAATCCGAATCCTGTTAGTTAATTTAGCTGCATTCATTGATCTCCTGAGAAATACCCTAAGCCTACGTCTCCCCAATTGAATTTACAAACGTTTTACTTGCAATCCTGTTTTCAATTACATCATCTGGTTTAGCTTGTTTCTGATCTATAGAATTTATTGTGTGATTCTTGAGTTCTTGTGTTCGACCCCTTGATTTACTGCAGCAACTGCTTTAGTACTTTTTAGGGTATTAAATTGAGCATATCAATTTTGGCGCCGTTGCCGGGGACTCAATTCGCCGTTAGATTTTAGCTAGGAAATTCGTCTAAATCGCCCGAGTATCGATCGATACCCTTGAGTATCGGTCGATACCCGTCGTCAGTTTCAGTTACTTACGCTCTTTACTTCTGTTTTCAGGTGCATGCCTAATCGAGAAACCAGAAGCAAAAAGAGTACTCCGCTAGTTGATCTATCACTGGAACAGCTAGCACACGTGGAACGCACAAACAGGAAAGCACAGAAATCAGCTAAGATGAACAACAATCAGTTGGTTCGTGATGCAGCTGGTGCTTACAGAGACCAAGAGGGTCGGTTGTGTAACGAGCAAGGACAACGTCTGGATGGAGAGGGGGTACTGATGCAACCTGCTCCTGTTGTCGCTGAGAATGTCGCTGGGAACGCGAGGAATGCTGTGGTTAATCGTGGAAGAACGATTGGTGAGTGTAACAGGCCAGAGCAGTTTTTCGCTAATCGATCAGCAATTCGTCCTCCTGCGTATGAGAGGAACGACTTCGAGCTGAAACCTGCCTACTACACTCTCGTGGGACAGCATCTTTTCCATGGTCTTCCTCATGAACACCCTATGGACCATGTGGAAAAGTTCGAAGACTTGGTCACCAGCATCAAGAGCAATGGAGTGTCTTACGACTACCTCTTCTGCAAGCTCTTCCCCTACTCTCTAGGTGGAGATGCTACTTACTGGTTGAAGCAGCTACCTGCTGGATCGCTGACTAATTGGGATGATACTAAGAGGGCCTTCCTGATTAATTTCTATGATGATGGACGATCTGAAGACCTGAGGAATAAGATCTCCACTTTCTCTCAAGGACCTGCTGAGGCGTTCAAGGCTGCTTGGACAAGATTCAAATCGTACCAGAGGGATTGTCCACATCATGGGTACTCTGATGTGCAGCTGCTGGGTGTCTTCTTCAGAGGAGTAGATTGGAGATATCAGATGGGTCTGGACGCTTCCAGCAATGGTAACTTCAACACCAAATATCCTGAGGACGCCATTGTATTGATTGAGAACTTTGCCTCTAGTAGTAGCACCAAGAGTGCAGACTTTGAGCGCAAGAGGCTGGCTAGTAATCAAGATGGGTCGCAGATCGCTGAGCTTAAAACTCAGCTGGATTCGATGCATAGTCTTCTGCTGGGAAAGACAACAAAGGCTGTTCACTTTGCTGAAGATGTTGAGGTTTTCAATGAGAATGAAGCAGAGGATGTCAACTATATTGGTGGTTCTGGCTTTCAGGGACAGAGGAACCAGTTTAGCAACAATCGGAGCTTCAACAACAACTTCCAGCAAGGAGGATTCAACCAGAAACCAGCCCAGAACAGCAGCTACACCAGGAACTACGGAAGTTCTTCTTACGAACCTGTGCCTACTAAGACATCTGATAACAAGATTGAAGCATTGCTCGAAACACTCGTTCAAGGACAGCAGCAGATCACAGTGACCTTCAATGGTAAGATGGACGCCATGTACAAAGATCTGAGTGGAAGGATCGATGCTATGGGTATTGGTCAGAAGAAGCTGGAAACTCAGGTAGCTCAGACTTCAGAGAGTTCGAAAAGACAGGAAGGTTTTCTTCCAGGGAGAACTGAAAATCCAAGAGCGCACGTCAATGCAATCACCTTGGGAACTGCTAAAGAAGCCACTGCAGTAGTAGAAAAGGGATTTGATGCAGGAATTTTCGATGATGTTGATGAAGATGACGACTGGGATCCTGAAATCGCCAGAGCATCGATCGATACCCCCAGGTGTCGATCGATGCCGGTTACAATTCCGAAACGGGACACTTCCAAAACCCGTGTATCGATCGATACCCCACTGGTATCGGTCGATACCAAGGCGATTTCTGAGGAGACACATGATATTTCGACCAATGAGCCTCAAGTAGCAGCAACACGGTTCAATATCGCCCAATTTTGGGAAGACTATGAAACGAAGCGTCAGGCAGCGATAGCTAAGGAACGAGCTGAGAAAAGAGCTCGCAACCCCAAGAAGGAGAATCCTGTTCCCAAACACCTCAGAGATCCCATCTCTCCAAAGCAGCTGCGTGGCTTTGAGAAGATGGTAAGAAGGATCTCCCCTGATTCAACTTTTGAAGAAGCTCTAGAGTGCCGTCCTCTGCTAAGTCACTTCAAAGATTGCAGAGAAACTGAGGAAGAGATTAAGGCACTCTTCATTAAGGCTAGAGGTCCACCTCCACTGAAACAGCTGACCCAAAGAGAAGATCCAGGGAAATTTGCGGTTCCATGCTCTATCTCTGGAGTTGATTTCAAAGAGTCTCTTGTCGACTCAGGTGCTAGTGTAAATGTCATCTCAAAGACAATTGCAGAGAGGTTGGGGGCTACTATTCTATCTCCTAAGACATCTATCACGTTCGCAAACGATTCCACCTCACTTCCATATGGTGAAATCTCTGGTTTGCTTGTCAAAGTAGGAGACTGTCTGCTGCCTACTGATTTTCAGGTTGTAGAGATAGGTGCGACATCTGTTATGCCTATACTGCTGGGACGACCCTTCATGGCTACTGCTGGCGCGATCATAGACACGCCTAATAAGAGAATCTCTTTCTCTTACATTGACAAAGGGATCTATTATGGTGCCATTCCCCCTAGAAGTGTTCCCACACGTGCCTCTAGCATCAAGGCTATCACAGGAGAGTCGCTGGCAATTGATCTTCTGGAAGAGCCTCCTGATGGGCCTGCTACCACAGACGTTCCAGCTGAACCGCCCAACGTCCAGAAGAAAAAGGCCAAGAGCAAGAAGGTCGAGAATCCCCATGTCACTCTAATTCCTCAGAAGTGTAATGGGAATTCGATTGATTACAAGGTCAAGTGCAAAGGAGCCTTGAAACCATTCTCCAAAGCCAGAGTCCTGCTTACTTCTGAGCTGAAAGAGAAAGGACAAGAGTTCGTGGACAGCATGCTAAGCAGAACGCTGAAGCTAGTAATGTCAAGTGATGGAGCCTGTTTTGATGCAAGCTCTCATTCTTATCCAGCCTGAAGGGCGTTACAGTCAAGCTATTGACGTTAAACGAGCGCTTGGTGGGAGGCAACCCACTGGTGAGTCTGTTTTTAATTCGTTTTTCTTTTTATTTTTCATTTGTTTTGAGTTTGTGTCAGGATAAAGAAGGAGCACAACTCGAAATCGCCTAAGCATCGATCGATACCCCATTGGTATCGATCGACACTAATCGCGGATGAAAGTTCACCAAGTCGATCTAAGCATGGTATCGATCGATACCCATGCTGTGTGTCGATCGACACTCGGTGTTCCAGGAAGGTAATTTCTGATTTCTCTTTGTTTCTTCTATCCTTTTGTTTTATTTCACTGACTCTAGGCTAAATAACACTGGGGACAGTGTTGTTCAAGTCTGGGGGAGGTGTCTGCTGACAAAGTTTTTGTTTTTCTTAGAGTCAGTTGTTTTATAGAGTCAAAACTGTTTTATTGAGTCAAAATTTTGTTGGAGATTATGATCCTGTGCTTGAACCTATTGATTTGATTTTGTTTTTGAGTGCACAGTGTTACAGGATCAGTTCTAGATCGACTAATGAAAAATCCAAAGACTGACCAGTTGACCAGAAAACATCCATGTCTCCAGCAGAGTTCTTCTGAAGCCTGAGCCAAATTTTTGCACTTCATCAATGTGGTTAGTGTTTTTAGAGCTTGATTCATCATTCATATCTGATAAAGGAACCCATGTGTTAGTGTTATGGTATCTCTCTCCCCTGAAATAAGTTGATAGATTAAGAGCATAAAAGATTGAAATGATTTTCTTCTGAGTAGAGGGTTAGGAAAATTTCCAGCGATCCCATTATTCTACTTAAGAGGGGATGATCACACAAAGGATTGGAAGCGAGGCTAGGATTTTCCTATGATGCCATTATTCGCCTACATCCTTTGATACATAGATAGGGAAGAACCGGGGATTTGGTGGCAAACACCATCAGTACTCGCGTCTCATACCTTAATGTGTATATGCTAAGCTGAAAATAAAAAAAATGAAGAGAACATAATAAGAAATAAGTCTGGGGGAGAGAAATTGATACAAAAAGTGTGAAAAAGGGTGGTTCCTTTGTTATGATATTGTTTGGTAAAGAGTCTAGAAGGCTCTTGAATATTAACTGCAGAGATGAAACTGGCGATGAGGGCGTTACTTGAACAATGCTGTGGGATTTTGTGTGGAGTCTGGAAAAGCTGCGAATGTCTACGGAGAAGTACATGGTGGTTAGATCGAATGCTGATCAGGTGACATTTGGGTACTTGGGAAAAGGGTCTTTTTGATGGTTCAGGAACAGGTGAGTCTCTACGTTTTCAAACCTCTTTCTCT
The DNA here is from genome assembly GCA_002933935.1 of Eutrema yunnanense. Lineage (NCBI taxonomy): Eukaryota > Viridiplantae > Streptophyta > Magnoliopsida > Brassicales > Brassicaceae > Eutrema > Eutrema yunnanense. Next base: position 688,437 of record PKML01048600.1, on the reverse strand, counting down.
GTTTAGTCTTTCATTTGCTTGAGGGCAAGCAAAGGCTAAGTCTGGGGGAGTTGATATATCATGGTTTTTACCCTGTTTAGACCATGATATAAGTCCTTTTCATAGAGTCTTTCTATTGTTTTGTAGTCTTTTAGAGTCTTTTACAGGTCATAGCACATTTGGAGGATTATTGGAGTTATTGGAACTTATTGGAGCAGTTTGGAGCAGAAGCAGAAGTTGTGTCGCCAAGAACCTGATTCCACGACAGGCATCGATCGATACCACCTTGGTATCGATCGATACTCGACGAGGCAGACACGACATCGCGACTTAATGAAGAGTTGAAGAATTGCAATTTGGTCCAGAAGTTTCTGATAATTACAAGAAGACCCCAGATCGTGTTTTTAGGTTATAAATAGGATTTTACAGCCATTGTTTAGGCTATGCTTTATTTTGCTTTAGTTTAAGAGAGATTTTGGTGAGAGACAAGTCTGGTTTCCCTTCGTCCGAGATCAGATCTCAAAACCTTGTTTCTCTTTCTGATTTTATACAAGAGTATTTATTCAACATGTTTATTGATTTAATATTCATGTCTGAGTAGATCACCTGTTAGGTTTAGGGTTTTCTCATAGGGATTTCTTTGAATGCTAGGTTGATTTTCTGTTAGGATTCACTATCTGATTAGTTCTTCACCTTAGGTTGTTCTCAATGCTAATTCTAGATTAATCACCTAGAACTTAGATCTTAGGATAATTGATTAGGCACGAGAGTGCGATTAATTACCTGATAGAACCTAGGTGAGCAAATTAATTATTCGCAAAGAGATTTGGTTTAATTAATTTGTGAACATATCAAACTTGAACTTTAAAGCTGATTTAGAATTTAGGATTCGCAAAGAGATTTGGAATTCCTAGGATCTAGATTTAGATAGTTTTCGCAACGAGAGTTGGTTAATTATATTTTAGTGATTTGAGTTCTAGAACAGTGCTTAATCCGAATCCTGTTAGTTAATTTAGCTGCATTCATTGATCTCCTGAGAAATACCCTAAGCCTACGTCTCCCCAATTGAATTTACAAACGTTTTACTTGCAATCCTGTTTTCAATTACATCATCTGGTTTAGCTTGTTTCTGATCTATAGAATTTATTGTGTGATTCTTGAGTTCTTGTGTTCGACCCCTTGATTTACTGCAGCAACTGCTTTAGTACTTTTTAGGGTATTAAATTGAGCATATCATAGACCTAATAGAAGAAGACCGCGATCGAGCCCTGCTCCGCATGCAGAACTACCAACAACAAGCAGCTCGATACTACAACAAAAAAGTTAAAGGAAGAAACTTCGAGGACGGTGACTTGGTACTTCGAAAAGTCTTCGAAAATACCGCCGAGCCCAACGCAGGAAAGCTTGGCGCCAACTGGGAAGGACCATATCAGATTTCAAAAGTCGTCAAGCCAGGAGTATACGAGCTAACAACCATGGCAGGAGAACCGATCCCACGATCCTGGAACTCGATGAACCTCAAGAAATACTACTACTAGGTCGGCCCAAAAAAAAAAAAAAAAAAAAAAAAAAAAAAAAGGGTCACTGAGCTATGTCTATGTAATGTGAACTACGATCGGCTTGATCCTTCCTCGGAAGGTACGTAGGCAACCCACTTCGGGGTGCAGCTGTTTATATAAATAAATTTTATTTTCCTAAGTATTCTCACTACCACCCACATCGGCATCATCCCACATCGACATCCTAGCTAGATGTTCGATTTAGCAAACGCATTCCCCATGAATGCAGTGGTGAAATAACCCACACACTAAGCCGGGCCCAGTCCTGCACGCATCTTAGGTCGGCCGAATACAAACGCCGAACACATCTTCGCGTATTCATACCCGACCTAAGAAGTTAACAAGTGGACCGAGCTAGGACTCGCACTTACTAACATAATAAGCCGAGCCCAGACTCGCACCTTACAGGATAAGCCGAACTTTACGTCTTGCTCCTAAAAATCATATAAGCCGAGCCCGACCTCGCATTCATCAACAGTACAAATTAAAACAAGTTTCGAAGAGAGCAATTTCAACCAGAGCCATCAATAAAAAAAAAAGAGAAAAGCAAATTTCAAAAGAAAATTTCATTCATAAATCAACGTTGTCTACTTCACAAAAAGAGGGGACTACATCGGCAAAAGAAACAACAACAATAGAAAACAAAAAAAAAACTAAGGAAAAGGATCATCGACCGGCCAACTCCTTCGCCCGTTCGGCCACGGTAACCTGATTGGCAGGATCCTCAAACTCCGAATCAAGAATCTGCGGAGTCAAACGCAAATTGTCATGGGAACGCCGATCCCCATCCTGAGCGGATCGATCCTCTAAATCCCTGGGATCGCCACCTTCGGCAACAGCTTCGACGACAGGAATCGCCGAGGTGCTCGGGAGAAAGTCAATCGGGACAGGAAGCACCTCCAGATCACCAGCTAAGAGGTCGGTAATCTGTACCTTGCTAATCACGTCACGCGACTCGGCTTTGTCTTCTTCCAACCTAGTGAAGTTAGAATCAGGAATGTCAACACCCTAATCCTTCATCAGCTGAAGGTAATCAAGAATCCCGGTGACCTGATTGGCAATCAGGACCGCGTCCCGGGCCGTCTCCTGATCTTCAAGATGCGCCTTGAAACGCTTAAGCCGAGGCGCGTATGCCCCGTTGACTTCCTCCCAAACTCGTTCCCTTTCTTTTCGGACCTTATCCTTCGCCAACCTCTCCAGCCGAACTGATTCAGAAACCAGCTCTTTCTCCAATCTCACCCTCTCCCGAGAAATCTCCTCCAAATTCGTTAGGAGATCGGAGTTCTCTCTCCCGAGATCGGAGACCGTGGATGCGAGCTCGAGGTTGCTCTTGTCGAGCATCTCCGACCTCGTCTTTTCCTCTGCATTCTGCTTTTTGACTGACTCCAGCTCCCTCATCAACCGCCGACCTGCAGCTTTGATCTTTTGCACCTCGTCCGACTTCTCGGTCCTCGCCCTCTTCAACTTACGGTCATATGACGCCGTAAGTCTGTTCACACAGGCCGTCGTCTGATATTAAAAAAAGGAGCAAACGTTAGGAACCTCGATCAAGCAAGAGAGGCTAAGGAAAAGAGATGATCTGACTCACCTTCATAAATTGACGAGCCAACTCCTGATAGGTCTCCTCCTCCTCCAGCTTACCAAAGGCTTGCAAACTCCTCGAACTGCTTCCGATCTCACGAAGCAGATAGGAGCAAGCGGCCTTATCATTGACGAACGGCTCGTCCTTCCCATACTTGAAACTGAAGCTCTGCAGACCGACCCTCTGCTTCTTCGATAGCCTGCCTTCGCCGACCTATTGCTCCACATAAGGAACATCCGGGTCGGCAGATTTACTTTGATCCCCCTGCGGCTCGGTTGACCTCGAGGGATGCTTAGAGGACTTCTTCGAGGAATGCTTCCTCTTCTTCCTCCCCTCGTCGGGCCTCGCTGTCGGATCCACAACATTCGCCCCTTCGATCCTCAACGCCACAGTTGCGTCCTCGGCTCTTTTTTGAACGGGATCGCCCACCTGCTCATCCCGCGAATTTTGCGAATCGCCCTGACTCTCTGATAGTAGGATTTTTACTAGTCAATTACTCAAATCTCACTCATGTCATTGTAGTATTTGAGGTATCGAACCGAAGAGGTTAAGATTGAAACACTAGGAATACATGAATCTTCATAAGCTAGAGAAAATGTTTTTGGATTTTATGTTTATAGGAAAAGAAACAATTGCAAGAAAGAAAACAAAGATAGAAATGTGGATCATGAACTAAGCTATCAATGAGATGGATAACGATCAAACAATGAATCATTTGGAAGCATTAAACACTATCCTAGAACATGGAATTCACAATTATGACTAATCCACCGTCGTGGCACTAATCACTTTGTTAATCACCAAATCAAGAACAAACCATCGTTTGTGATAAGATGATTAACAAGCATTAATCTCCAATCCCACTTAGTTCACTAATCACCCTAGACATCAACTCTCATTGGCTAGGCATGAAAAGCTCACAAAAGGTTTTGTTCAAGCAATTCATTTAAACTCCGGTTAGGAGTGAAATGCCTAAGTTCAAGACTCGAATGGATAAACCTAATCTAGCACTAACACCGTTTACTCGAATCTCTCCCTAATGCATGTGATGAGACCATAAATCCTAAGGTGTAGCTCTAGATTGGTTTGTCACGCCAACTAGAGTTACCTAATCTAGGTGTAGTTCTAAACTATGGTTTATCTTATCAAATCTAGCATTAAGAACCAACCTAAGTGAAGGATCCAACAAGAATCAACCTAAATCATCATCATCTAATCATCAAGACAATTAACTAATGATACTAATACACACAATCAATGCTAATCCTTAGGTTAAGATCACTAATCTTGATTAATTCTCATTCAAGCAACTAATCACTATGCTAACCACTCAATCCACTAGCAAACTCTCATTTGTGGATCAATGATTAGCAAGCATTAAGAATATAAACAAGATCAACCAAAATACACCCTAGACAACTAATCCCTTAGGCTAGGAACATAAATCTATTGAATAGTTCATCAAGGCATTTCATCAAACACTTGGTGTGCATGAAATGCCTTATGATCTAGATCTACTTTCTCAAGCTAGATCTAGCATTAGGAACACTAAACAAGAAAGGAATGCAATGATTAAGAACATAAGCATCAAGAATCAATAATCAAATTATCTAAATCAAGCTAAATCTAAGATCCAACAAAAAGGGGCCTAAAGCCTAAATATGAAGAACATAAAAGAAGAAGAAATAAAGATAAAGAAGATGCATTAATATAAAGATAAGGGTGAAGAAATCTTCTCTAGAGTGGCATTTGTATGAAGAACAATCAAAATCCCTCTCAAAATCATAAGAAGAGTTTGGGATAAAACCCAACTCTAGAAAGAAGAAAACTTAAAATGAAAAATAGGGTTTTTGGGTTTATAAATGAAAATAGGCGAACCGGGTCAACCCGGAACAAACCGGGTATTGACCCCGTCGGATCTTGGATGCGTCGTCAGTGAATCAACCATAACTCCTGAACCTCGCAACCAAATGACTCGAATCTAACTTCAGAAGACAGCCAACTCAATTATCTAAAACTTCTATGAAGAACTCAGAATCTGAATCGGAGTGGAAACCCTTCGTCTGTGTTGATCTTTCAGACGTCGTATTTGGAGCATAACTCGTTTGGATGTCAGACAGACACGTCCTTGCTATATTTGCCATATCTCTTGAACGGCCGATCGGAATGACATGAAACCACCACTCAACGAAAGTCAGCTCGATTGTCTATGACTTTTATGAAGACATAAGATTAAACTGGGCGTGGGAAGGTCTTCGTTTCTTCGGTTATTTGGAAGGTTTCATCTTCTCTCGGCCAGACAGATATACCTTCAGTAAATCCGTCTTATCTCCCTATCCATATGTCCAAATAACCCGATTCAAACTCCTGTGTAAAGCTGATTCACTCCTCTACAATTTTGATGAAGACCACTGAGGCTAATTCGGAGTGGAGACCCTTCAATACCGATATCACTGCTCGGTATTGTACATCGGTACTAAGGGAATTTTCCCTCTGTTTCCATACAGAGCAATTACACCGAGCAGTGACCTCGGTATTGAGGACCTGGTTCTGGTAAATCAGCCATATCTCTCAAACCGCATGTCAGAATGACTTTATTCCAACTCCTATGGACAGATAACTCACTCCTCTACAACTTCCATGAAGATCATTGAACCTGATTCAGATCGGAAGGCTTCCGTCCAGCCACATCTTTTCGGCGTGTCGGATGAGTTCTTCCTTCTCTTGATGCTCAACCACTCCAATCATCCAAAATGTCTCCAAAACACCTAAAAACACTCTAAATGCATGCAAAACTTACTAGGACCTAATGAAAACACCTAATACTCTAATAAATACTAAAATGCTATAAAAACTATGCAAGACACATGCATGAGACACAAAACACCAAATAATATGCATGCTAAAAGATGTAAAATATGGGATTATCACTCTCAGTATTAACGGAGGCGCCGACCTCCGCGACCTCCCTTTGAGACCGATCATCCCCGATATTTGAGGGATCGGCGGAATCCGATCGGACAACGAGAGCGGTACCCGCATCGATCGGAGGAGCGTTGGCCGACCTAACTCTGGCTCTGCTCGCATAACTCGGTAAAGCATTGACGTCCACACCACCCATATTGCTATTTTCCTAAGAAGAACGAACGACCGCGCCCCAGGTAGCTGCGAAAACAAAGACGATCAAATCGAATAAACAACTATAAAACCAAAGATAATAAGGAAGTAACGCTGAGATCGGCTTACCAGAATGAATACGAGCTAAACTCAACTGGATCCTTCGAAGATGAATTTGAGGCCACCGTCTCTGACCCAACTACCGAATCCTTGCCAAATCTGCTTGAAAATCTTCAGGAGGCGCCTTGGAGATAGGATGCCGAACTGAAACGACCAGGGGAAAAGAATCAGACCAAGAAAGATAACGTTATAAAAGGCGTAATAAAAACTAATATCTACCAAAGTCCCTATTCCACCGAGTCCTGTATCGTCGCCCGACCTCGACGACAGACGCCGAATTAATCTTGACATAGAAGTATCGATGCTCCCAGTCGTTAAACTTGCTAACACTTTCGCCCAGGATCACCTTGTGATTACTCTTCGCGGCCACATAGACCGTTCCAGGGGTTTTTCCATTTACACTGATACGGGACATCTCTTCGAAGAAACGAAGGTCGACATTGACGCCGCACTCGGCCCCCAACACCAGAGCAGCTACCATGTTGCGAATCCCAGCCGGAGTTATCTGAATGATAGCAAGCTCCCTAGCATCACAATAATCGATCAGCAATTTCGGCAGAGGAAACCACAGCCGACATTGAGAGAAGTATGCCTCATATAGGCATATCCAACCCTTGGGGGATGTCCACGGTCGGTCCTCGGGGGCGGGCGGCGCAATTTCTAATCCAGAGATAAGCAGCGCCCCTGCATGCAGCCTCTTCAGAGAAGCGTAATCCGACCTTGAAGGAATATCCGCCAGACGAAGCCGACCACGAGGAATCGACCGACATTTCGACCCGGGAGCCGACCTACTGACCACTTTAGCTCCGACCCCAGTAATCTCTAAAGCCAACCTCTCCTCCGTTGCAAGCGACTCGACCTCGAACTTAGCGTCATCAATCGCTTCATCCATCAATTGAGGAACGACAATTTCCAAACGGGCCGAGCTAGAGCCAGCACCATCTGGGCACGTTCGAATTGCCAACTCCTGGATCGGCGACCTAACGTCCCCTGCCGAACTGCCTGAGTTCGTCGCCTCATCTGGAGAAAAGCCACTGCTCGCCGAGATAGCGTCCTCTTCAACCGATCTCGAGGACAAACTTGACTCAATACGCGCCATCTGCTTTCGAAGATCTAAAACGAGGAAAACGAAGAACACGAAGAACAATCGACCGACGTCACAAGAACCTCCCCCTGGTCGGAGAAATCACACCGCGAAATCAACAAGATTACGGCGGCGACACGACGGAACTGCGACACAAAACCAAGAACAATAGAATAAAG
>PKML01048600.1:652327-680330 GCA_002933935.1 Eutrema yunnanense | reverse complement strand
CACGGAGCTCAACACACCAAGAATGACAATCATGACAAAGATACGCCGAGCTCTCGATCAAGACAGAGCTCATGAGCTCACTCACGACCATGAGAAAGAAATCATGAGCTCACCGAGATGAACCACGTTCACGGCAAAGAACGTGCCGAGCTTGAAGACGTGCCGAGCTCACTTAAAGACGACGTCACGATCACAAGGAGAAGATGACCTCACGATCATGACAACACACAAGAACGAGCTCAACGCCATGAGCAAGATGAGGAAACAAGCATGACGTGCATGCCAAGCAACATGATATGACGAAGATGTGCCAAGTAACGTAATCGTGACAAGAAGGAGTACGCGAGGGAAACGACAAACAATGACGAACTCACGATCTGATTCTCGCCATGATGAACCCGCCGATCTCAAACTCACCATAAACGAGCTCGCCGAAGAAGAAGAACGAGCTCACCAAAGATGGCTCTCGCCGAGCACGACACGCCGAGCTCACTCCCATGAGCCCACAAACACCGAGTTCGCACCCGCCGAGATGAAATTTTGTGTCAAGCCTCGTGGCACTGTTGTCTTGAGGATCAACGGTGGGATTGTAATTTCAACGGCTGGTTTGAGATTTATTCATGCATTTCCGAGACAGATCTGTACAGAAAAGGCTACGACCAGTCTGACAAGAAAATGGGTTTGGATCATGAAACAATAGCGTCTTGAGCTGAATTTTTGCAGGAATATTCTAGACATATGGAACTATTTTCTGGCCAAAGGAGAGCTCATTTGGAGTTTGGATGAAAGATGGGCGTTTTATTGAAGATAGTTTTTGTGCTTCAAAGGTATATTTCAGTATGTGCTACAGTTTGTGTTCTACTATCTATGTGATTGCTCTAGAACTGCTACTACATCAGTAAGAGACTGTTCTGTGCGTACGACAAGTTTAGATCTTGTTTCTATTGGCGACAGCAGTAACTTATTGATGTTGGGTCAGCTGCTTATAAGCTAAGTGACCTAATGGTCATCAGATTCGGATGTGGAGTGTCATGCTTATGACAAGAAGACTGTTCTATTCTTCGAGAATTAATACAATTCTCTTGGGTGTCAAAGAAGATGTGGGTAAAGATCTCCAGGTGATGTGATGAAGCTCTGTTGAGATATATGTGACTTTGGTTGGTTTTAACTTAGTTGTGCACTCAAGCAGGGGGAGATGAAGTCTTGATGAGATACATGAGAGTAATCATACTTATAATGCACAACTTGGTTTCAGGGAGAGTAAGGTTGTGTGAATTTGAATACCTGGATTACTCTTGTGATGCATAAGTAGCTTGAGTATCAAACTAAGCTAAAAAGGGAGAGATGATGGTAGATCTTATGAGCTAAGTGTTGATACATCAGATGATTCATGAGAATGTGTGACAAGAAGCATGACTAAGTGTTGACTAATCTCAGCAAGTCAAAGTGGGCGTTACAAAGAATTAACACATACTGATGATATAAGATTGAGGGAGAGATTGAAGAGCATCATGTTGTGTATCAGGTTGTGTGTATATGGAAAAGCTTTCTACAACTCAATAAACAAGGGAGAGATTGTTAGTGTAGTGTTTGACTGAGCTTAGAAAGTGGTGGAACAGGTTGTGACACAACTATAAAGGAGCGAACGATTTGATACATCAAGTGATGTGGTTTTGGTTGTGTGCTTGAGTTCTACAACTCAGTTATCAAGGGAGAGATTGAAAGTGTAATTAATGCTAACTGAGTTTAGAACTGTGTCAGAACAGAACGTGACACAGCTGCTGGAACAGGATGTGACTCATCTACTGAACCAGGACGTGGTACAACTTCTATGATAGATGAGACAAAAGTACAAAGACCAAACTGATGCAGACACTGAACAGAGGGAGATTGTGCTACAGAGGCTGAATAAATTCGACATACATGGTATGACAGGTCAGATAGAGATATTGGACAGAACATGATACAGCTGTAGGAACAGGACGTGTTACAGAAGCAGTTGTTGTATCAGTTGGAAGTAGCACACGAAGTGATACAAGGAAGCAGTACAGAGCAACTGATGACGTGGGGCTAAAGCGTGAGATGTGGGAACATGAGATGTTATATATGCTAGACAGAAGCGATATACAGGGTGTGGCAGTTCAGACATTGACATTGGAAAGAACTGACACAGTTGCTGATGCAGTACTTGATGCAGGTACTTGATGCAGGTGCTAGTAGAGCGGATGCAGTAGTTTATGCAAGTGATGATCAGTGATCGACACATGATGGAAATACAGTGTGGTAATCAAGAAGACTGCAGCTGGATGCATTCGAGGATGTATCAGAAGCTGAGTCAGAATGAGATGCATCATAGGATGTATCAGACGTTGTACCAGGAGGCAAGAACTTGGCGTGGCACAGAAGCTGACGTGGCAAGTGAGTTGCTGAGCTGGACGAAATCGCTGTAATGTATATCTGGCGTTGATGCAGTTGTTGTACCAGTTTAAGAAGTAGTACAGGAACTAATACAAGGGTTTATTGAAAAGGCCCAGAAGCCCAAAATGATGAAGAAATCGTGTGGGCTCTAAGGGTTTCGACCCTAGCCATATAAATACCAAGAGACGGCCAGAGAAACGAGCGCGCGTCTAGGGTTTATCATGAGATGCACACAGGTGTGTGTGGCGTCGCCCCATCATACATGATTTGTAGTTCCGTTGGTGATGGTTGCTGGAGTACAAGCACATCTGTGAGATGGTGCTTGTATCGGTAGTAGCCGAGCGGTAGACTTTGTAGAGATACCGTGTCCACAGTTCGTCCATCTAGAAAAGAATGATAGGCATCGTAGTGCTGTATATCATAGCAATTGTAATTGCAATCTTGTTCTAGTGGATTTGTTCTGGACTAGGTCCTGGGATGTAGGGAAACCGAACCTCGTTAAAAAACTCTATGTGTTATTTACTTTATGCTCATACGTATACTCAAACACATAGATCTAGCCACAAATGCGTTTTCAGTTTCAAGTAAGAGAAGAACACCATCTATTGTGTCCCAAAAGCAGTTTCAGATTCACAAAACTCACAAACTTGTCTTGATCCTGACGCTAGCAGGGTAAGTGTGTTTTCTTTCTTTTTAGATTTCGATTTGCATGGAAGATCTTGATTTAGGGCTTTCTTGTTTTTTAATGGCAGAGTGTGTTGGGGATAATTCTTGGAGGAGGTGCTGGAACAAGATTGTACCCTTTAACGAAGAAGAGAGCTAAACCAGCTGTTCCTCTCGGCGCGAATTATCGTCTGATTGATATTCCAGTGAGCAATTGTTTGAACAGTAACATCTCTAAGATCTATGTTCTTACTCAATTCAATTCAGCTTCTCTGAATCGACATCTCTCGAGAGCTTATGCGAGCAACATGAGTGGTTACAAGAACGAAGGTTTCGTTGAGGTTCTTGCAGCTCAGCAAAGCCCTGAGAATCCAAATTGGTTTCAAGTGTGGAGACTGTAAATGGGTTAGATTGAGTTTGAGTGATTTGTTTTGAGTTTGAGTTGATCCTTTTTTTTTTGTCAGGGAACTGCTGATGCAGTAAGGCAGTACTTGTGGTTTGTTTGTTTCGGGTAACTAAAATTCACAAATTTTTATCAACAAAAAGGAGACACGTGAACTAGTTTTGTAACAAGTCAAATTTGGAGTTTCCTATTTAAAACACCAATGGGTTTTGATCATCGTAAGAAAATTCACTTTCTTGGAACTTTGGAAAATCCATTGATGGTTTTGTGTAAATTTACTAGCTCACTTGTTACTAGGATTTAACCCGCGCTAATTATAGAGCGGAGTAATTTTTTTTAGAGAAATTTAAGAAAATTGATTTTATCTGAATTTTACAATATAGATAACTAATGATTATAGATAAAACTGTCAATTTGTAATACTTTGTCTATTTAACCCGTTTTGCATTGAACTAAAATATTATTCGGGCTAATCCGCAAAAAAATATAATCTTGAAAACATAACTCTAATATGCACCGTTAAATGACTCTAGTTTTTGTGGTTAGTATACAAACTCTTAAAAAAAATAGTTTTCTGTGTCTAACTTTTTATAAAATTAGTAAAATATTTTTCAACTTTTGTTTTGATATATTTTCAAATAAATTATAGTGAAAAATATAGCACGATTTTGAGTATATTTTTTTTTTGAATATATATATACGAATTGATTATTATTTTAAAATATATTGTATTAAAAATAATTAAGAAATTAAACAATAAATAATATTTTTAATGAAAAATATATACTTTCCATACTCTAATCAATAATTTAAAAGACTATTATATCATTTCCTATTTTAATTATTTTTTGTTATTTGTAATGTCATTTCATGTAATAACTTACAAAACAAAGTTCAATTTAAAAAATATCTTCTTAAATAATATTATAGAGATTACTCTTGTTTTATACTTTACTAGGGTGTGATCCGCGCTACGCGCTGGCGTTGTAAATAATTTTTCTAAACAGTTTTTATTGTCTTTTTTTTTTGTCAACCAGTTTTTATTGTCTATTATTTTATTTTTTGAATCTGATTGTTAATTGAATTGTCTCTATCAGCTTAAAATATGTGTATTTTTATTTTTTTGGTTTATTTTCTTAATTTCTTAAATTTATGATTTTATATGTATTTGTTTAGTGGATAGTACACATTTTCACTTATTTTTTTTTCTTTGTTAGTCAATTTCATGCAATTAGTTGGGTTTTTTTAAGGGAAGATCTTCACAATTTAAAAATTTCTTTGCATAATTTTTGTTTTTTCTTTTGTTGCATCTAAAACGTATTTGTTGAAGTCCTTGTAGAATACGTTTCCCTTTAATATTAAGGATTAAGAAATTTGGGCTATTTTAAAATTTTTAGTTTTAAGATAATTTTCTGTTTTTTTTTAAATATGTTGGATGTATATATACTATGCGCGGACGTGGTCCAGATTTTTTTTTTAATTTTTTTTTGATTGTGTAATAGTATTTTATTTTCTTGATTTTGGAGTTAATGGAACTGTTTCTAACAGTTTAATATTGGGTGGTTCCTTATTTTATTTTATTTTCCATTTTATATTGTTTTTAATCGTGTTTTTTTTAACATCATTATTTTTAATAATGTTTCATGTTGGATTCTAATTAGGCATGTCAAGCGGATCAAACTTGCCCCGCCAAATCCGTCCCGCGCGGGTTAATTTTTTTGTTCGACCCGCCCCACTAAACTCATTAACACAAATTTATCGACCTGCACTTGCCCCGCTTGAATTCGCGGGTACCCGCAGGTAACCCGCAAATATATAGATAATAATAATAAAAACTTAAAATTTCTCGACCCGCACCCGACCGGTGACGAGTTAAACGGGGCGGGACCCGCGGATAATGACTCAAATTGACAGCACCGATTTATGTATATTTTGGAATTTTTGTTTTATGTTTGGGATTTTTTTGGGATCTTTTGTTTTATGTGTGTGTGTTTGGATCCGCGGATAATGACTCAAATTGACATCACCGATATATGTATATTTTGGAATTTTTGTTTTATGTTTGGGATTTTTTTGGGATCTTTTGTTTTATGTGTGTGTGTGTGTGTTTTTTTTGGTTTTAATGTTTGTTACTTAGGTGGAGGGTGATGTGACATCATGAGAAGAGAGCAAATTTAACTTTATATATATAGACTAGTGTGTGATCCGCGCTACGCGCGGACGTGAACACAATTTTGTTTTAAAAAAATTTGGTATAATATTATTTTAGTTTTATTAGTATGATTGTTAATGGATTTGTCTCTATTAGCTTAAGAAATGTGGATTGTTTATTCTTAAGTTTTTTTTCCTTTCTTAATTTTATGTTTAATTATGTATTTGTTTAGTGAGTGATCCACAATTTGAAATTTTTTTTTTGGTTGACTATTTATTCAATTAGTTGGTTTTTAAAAGTTAAATTTTTGTCATTTTAAAGTTTAGGGAATTGTATATTTTTTAACCCAATCGAATACTAATAAAATAAATATTTTGAAATAGGGTTAGTTTTGTATAGTCTGAAAGTTACTTCGAATACTAATAAAAAAAAAGTTAGTTTTGTGAATTTAGAGTTCTCCGAACTTTAAAAAAAAATACTTCGAAATAAGTCACTGTATTTTTATTTATTTTTACCTAAAACCGAATACTAATAAAATGTTCAGAATTTACTATTATTCATTTTCGATGATCATGTGTTGGTGACTACAAAATGAATCTAATTTTATTTGAAAAACGATTTAATTTCTATCACTAATTTACTATCAAAATTATCGTAGATGTATACGTTAATGGGAACATTTGAGATAATATGGGTCGATTTGGAAAAATATAAGAAATATGGGGTTGAGCGCCGATTCAAATATTTAGAGAGAGAGAGAGGGTTCTTGTGAATAGGATTATCCTGTAAAAAAAATTATCCACTGCTTCAAAACCCTCGTCTTCTCCGATATCTTCCCTCATCGCCGGGGAGATTTCACTTTCAATTTCAATCACAAAGGGTGTGATCCGCGCGGACGTGTTAAACAATGTTTTTAATCTAATGGTATTTTATTTTATTTGGTCTCTAGTTAATTTAATTATCTCTCCCAGCTTAAGATCTGTGTATTTGTTTTTGTTTTTTTTTTAATTTATGATCATCTATGTGTTTATTTATTGGATGGTACATATTTTTACCTCTTTTTTTTTATTTGGTTGATCAATTTTATGCAATTAGTTGAGTTTCTTAAAATGAAGATATTTACATTTTAAATATGCATAATAATTTTTTAATTTTGTTTCATGTGAAGTTATTATTTTTGGAGTGTTTCATGTATGATTTTAACCCTATTTATGTATGCAATATGTTTGTGATTCCTAAATATATTTTTCTTTTATTTTTGTTGAAAAAGATTTCCATATATAACTGATTGTTTGAAGTCACAACATTTGTTTGATTTAATTTAGAATAAATCTAATCCATAATTTATAAACACTAAATTCTATAGTTTTTCTAAACTATATAAATAAACTGATAAAAGTAAATTATTAAATTGAAATTTCTTTAGATTAATTCAATATAATCTATCTTCTATTAAGTAAATGTCTTTTCAAATTTTAGGAAAAACTATTGTATTAATGGATGGTAATTATTATGAGAATTGAAATATATTTACATCACATGATATATATTTTGCATATACAAAACTTTTATTTTCTTCTCATGTTGTAGTTACATTTATTTTTATTTTTTTTGTTAAAAATAATATCACAAAACACAACGATCTTAATTTCTCAAACTTAATTTATATTTTTGTGTAAATACTTTTAATATGTTTCTTAATTTTTTTGGCTCTTATTCTCTTTTTTATAGTTATGTATAATTGCAATTATTATGTTAAGTATAGCTAAATTTTATTTATTTGTCTCTTTATTAGATGTAAAACTTGCCAACTTATATTTTGCTTTATGAATTTAGTTACATATTTAACTTATTTGTTTAATTGTTAGGACTTGTTCGATATTTTAGTTTTTTTTTTATAATATTTGCGATACAACTTAACCTAATTAAATATTTATAAAAGTTGAAATATATTATGATAACCAAATTTATTAAACCTGTTATTATTTCAAAGAACTATATTCATATAAGTTTATTATTTTCTGGTTTAATTTAGAATATGAATAATGCCTTTTCAAATTTTTTTCATAATGTTAAAACCAAATTTATAATTAATATATGTATTTAGTATGTGTATTAAATTTTTAGGATGCTGAGGTGGCAGCATGAGAAGAGAGAAAAGCTTATTTTAGATATATCGATTAATACACTAAACAAATTTTTTCTTTCTAATTAATACATTAAAACAATAAAGTTAAAACTATATTTTTATTCAAAATTATGCATTGAAAACATAAAATGACACTCTTTGTAAAANATACAACTTAACCTAATTAAATATTTATAAAAGTTGAAATATATTGTGATAACCAAATTTATTAAACCTGTTATTATTTCAAAGAACTATATTCATATAAGTTTATTATTTTCTGGTTTAATTTAGAATATGAATAATGCCTTTTCAAATTTTTTTCATAATGTTAAAACCAAATTTATAATTAATATATGTATTTAGTATGTGTATTAAATTTTTAGGATGCTGAGGTGGCAGCATGAGAAGAGAGAAAAGCTTATTTTAGATATATCGATTAATACACTAAACAAATTTTTTCTTTCTAATTAATACATTAAAACAATAAAGTTAAAACTATATTTTTATTCAAAATTATGCATTGAAAACATAAAATGACACTCTTTGTAAAACAAAAATAAAACCTTAAACGATACTTTTTGTGAAACGGAGGGAGTATTATTTTTTTTAGATATTTGTTTGAAACTTTCTTTTATACTTTTTTATACATTTTATTTTGGCGAAGATAGAAATAGAATCTTAAAAAAGAACAAAAAAAAGAAATTAAAAAGAAACAAAAGAGGTATTCATCGTAGATTCTAGTGGTACAATATGCTTCAATCTAATTTTTATAGAGTCCAATCCATAATATTTTTGTTTATAAAAAGAAATTAAATCCACACCAATATTGTAATCTATTATTTCATCAATATGTGTTTAAGGTAGGGGTTGTTTAACAAAAATAAAATGTTTAAATTAGGGCAAAAACTAAATTGACACCATGTAAAATACATTCAAATTATCATTTAGTGTGGTGTAGTTGTTGCTAGGGATGGGTAATAAAATGTAACAAAAAAAAAGAAAATTGATTCTCAGTTACACGAAGTATACCATAATGCATGGCTACACATCCGAAGTAAAATAATGTTGATGTAGTTTTTAGAACATTGTTTTACTTCGGATGTGTAGTCATGCATTATGGTATATTTCGTGTAGCTGAGAATCAAATTTCCAAAAAAAAAACCTAAATAACTTTAAAATATGTTTGGTTTCTAAACCGGAATGGTTGCCAAAAAAAAAGAGTAAACCGGAATGTTCACTAACGTTTAGCTTAATAAAATTGTGAAATGAAGGAAGCTGATCGGAGCAAGGTACTTCCACTAGGCCTAGCTGTTTCTCCTTATTTATAAGCTTAAAATTTCTTACTTCTGATTGTTTCTTTTCATAAGGTTCTTGGGGCTCTATTACATGCTGATAATCACTTAAAGAAGGAAGCTTGGTGAAATTTGTGGGCACACAGTTTATGGTGCAGCAAAGAGCAAGATAATTACGATTCCACATGCCTCTGTGCTATCCAATGTGGCTTATACTAAGGATGAGAAAAGGTCTTCTTATGTCACTTCTGCTTGTAAAATGAAAAACCTGTACCTTGGTACCTTCGTTACACATATCCAATGTATTATGTGTGAACCGTGGGAACCCATTTTCATGGAAACCACTTAAACCAATGCCAAAAACGAAATCACGACATCACAGTTGATGTTCATGTTGTTCAGCCTCCGATTCGAAATCCTCCGCCTCCGGCAACAGATTGCTCTCGTCGGAGGTAATGATATCGGGACGAATCCCATGAGAATTTTTTTTTTTTTTTTTTGTACATGTATTAAAACGGATATCGGATATCCGGTCCAAATTTTTTTCATTATCCGTATCCGTATCCGGCGGATATGTTATTTCACTATCCGTATCTGGCGGATATGTTATTTCACTATCCGTATCCGTATCCGGACTACCCGGATATCCATTTTTTCGGATCGGATCGGAGCGGATACCGGATCGGATACGGGATACCGGATCATAATCCCAGCCCTAACTTCCACAAGGGCTACGCAGCCGCCGTGGGACCTCTCAACTCCTCCTTCGAGTCTCCTCGTGATCTCGACGGCCATGGCTCCCACACTCTCTCCACCGCCGCCGGCGCTTTCGTCCCCGGAGCCAGCGTCTTCGGCCAAGGCAACGGCACGGCCAAAGGCGGCTCTCCACGCGCCAGAGTCGCCGCCTACAAAGTCTGTTGGCCGCCGGTCAAAGGCAACGAGTGCTACGACGCCGACGTGCTCGCCGCTTTCAACGCCGCCATACACGACGGTGCTGACGTCATCTCCGTCTCCCTTGGCGGCGAGCGTACCTCGTTTTTTAACGACAGCGTCGCAATCGGCTCGTTCCACGCCGCGAAGAAGCGGATCGTTGTTGTTTGCTCCGCCGGAAACTCTGGACCGGCGGATGGTACGGTGACGAACGTTGCGCCGTGGCAGATCATCGTCGGAGCTAGCACCATGGATCGCGAGTTCGCTAGTAATCTCGTCCTCGGTAACGGAAAGCATTACAAGGTTAGATTAATTCCCAAATTGGATTTAGGTTTTCTTGGAATTGAGCTTGAATCTTCGGAATCTCATAATTTGATTTAGGGACAAAGCTTGTCATCATCATCTTTGCCACATGCAAAGTTCTACACAATAATGGCAGCTTCTCGAGCAAAAGCTAAGAACGTTACAGCTTCTGATGCGTGAGTTTTGTTTCAGAGAAGCTAATTTCGTTTACTCATCTCCAAATGCTAAGAATGTTACAAATTATAAACTTTGTATCATTTCTTTGTGCAGACAATTGTGCAAACTTGGATCGCTTGACCCCAAAAAGGCAAAAGGGAAGATAATAGTGTGTCTTAGAGGACAGAACGGGAGGGTGGAAAAGGGTCGAGCCGTGGCTTTAGCTGGCGGCGTAGGGATGGTTCTCGAGAACACTAATGTCACCGGGAATGATCTAACCGCTGATCCGCATGTCCTCCCTGCCACACATCTCAGTTTCAAGGATAGTCTTGCCTTGTCAAGATATCTCAGTCAAACCAAGTAGGAAGATTCTTCAGTCACATTTTTCCTAAACCCGTCTTGTTTCGAGTTCTGAAAGAAGCCTTTGTTTATGTATGTAGGAAGCCAATTGCGCACATTACACCTTCGACGACAGTTTTGGGAACAAAACCAGCGCCTGTAATGGCTGCCTTCTCATCTAAGGGTCCGAGCTCAGTGGCTCCTGAGATTCTGAAGCCGGACATAACTGCGCCTGGTGTGAGTGTGATCGCTGCCTACACCGGAGCAGTATCTCCAACAAACGAACAGTTTGATGCTCGTCGTCTTCTGTTCAATGCTGTTTCAGGAACCTCCATGTCTTGTCCTCATATCTCTGGCATTGCTGGTCTTCTTAAAACCCGTTATCCTTCTTGGAGCCCTGCAGCTATCCGCTCTGCAATTATGACTACCGGTAAGAATGTATTTCGATTCTGGAGCTTATGCATTGCTAATTGTGGCCATTTGTGTTCTTGTTTTTGGGTTGGCAATAGGATTCGCTTTTTCTTAATCTTGTAGTTTATCTGTGAATCTGTGTATTGTAGTTTATTTGATTTTGTTTTTAATTTTCAGCAACAACAATGGATGACATTCCTGGACCCATCCAAAACTCAACCAACATGAAGGCAACGCCTTTCAGTTTTGGGGCAGGACACGTCCGACCAAATCTAGCTGTGAATCCTGGTCTGGTATACGATTCAGGCATCAAGGATTACCTCAACTTCATATGCTCCCTTGGATACAATGCATCACAAATCTCTGTCCTCTCGGGAAAAAACTCTACATGTTCAAGCCGTAAAACCAGTCTTTCCAACCTTAACTATCCTTCCATCACAGTTCCAAACCTGTCATCAAGCAAAATCATCGTCTCAAGGACCGTTAAGAACGTTGGACGACCTTCCACTTACACCGTCCAGGTGAATAACCCAGAGGGTGTTTATGTTGCGGTTAAGCCAACGAGCTTAAAATTCACCAAAGTTGGAGAGCAAAAGACGTTTAAGGTGACCCTTGTGAAGCGTAAGGGGAATGTAGCTAAGGGCTATGTGTTTGGAGAAATGGTTTGGTCAGACAAGAAGCATCGTGTGAGGAGTCCCATTGTGGTGAAGCTCTGACTTTGGTTGGATCCAAGTTTCTATTATCTATAAAAGGGACTAACTAGATTTTTAGTGCCAATGATGATATTTGTTTCCTGAAATTTAGTTGCTTTATGCTTGAATCATTTCTTCAGCAGTGTAACGTTTTGCTGATCATCAAAATAATAATGGCTCATCACTCTGGTTGTTATTACATTTAAGTTAACCGATTTTCTTCTCATTTCAGCTCATTTAAAAGCAAAAAGAATTACTCTCGTCAACGGTACAATAGTAGAATACCATAATTAACTTGCTAAATAGCTCTGAAGAAGATTTGACTAGAGGGCATGGTTGTAAGTCTATGTAAGCAAAAAGATTAACTCTCGACAGAGTACAAACTAATACATGCACTTACTTAGAGTTGATCCATCTCTGGAAAAACTGAACAGTGTGTCAATGTGAGCATTCATATTCTAGAAACTTGCATACATATATACATGCAGAGAAAAGACTGATCAAAATCAACTTTTTGGGAGAAAATTAGCTGACACAAAGATGCACATTTCAGAAAATGCCGACTCTATGAAAGCGCAACAATGACTGGCAAAATGCACATCTTAAAACCAAACATGACGAAAAAGCTATTAAAAACTTATTGTTGCTTGGTTAGATCAATGGCTAATCATGAGATCAAACTTATTGCAGAAGACAATTCGACTTACAGAAACAACTTATTTATCTAAGACCATCAAGTTTTAATGTTCATTGCGTTCTAGTAAACTTAGCAATATGTATGATTTCAAAGATTTACCAATATAATAATTCAATCTCAGTTTCGGGCAATGGGCAAAAGCAAAAGGAACACGAAACAGAGATTTTGAAACCAACCTTATGATGAGGAGAGGAGGTTGGATGAGACCAACTTGTGACCAACAAACAGCGGTTTTGTCACTACTTATGAAACCAACTTGGATGAGATTTTGAAACCAACCACCAAAAATTCAGAGCAGAATTATGAATATAGCCTAAATTTATAGCACAGTTAGACTTATGACCAATAAACTAAAGCTGACTCCTCAATTTCTTCACCAAATCATAAAATCAAGCTTAGGATCATGTTTAGAATGTTGAAAGGAATCCCGAAAAAGGTTTTGGTTTGCCGGAAAACTTTTTAGAAATGGCGTTAATTTGTTCCGAAAGCTTCCTTGCTCTTTTCACCTAGCTAGATTACAACAGTAACACCTTTGCGAAGAGGAAGACTCGATCATTACGCTTTTGTTTATAATGAAATCAGTCAAAGTCATAGAAGTAGAGAAGGATAAATGGAAGAAAATATGGTTCCATATACAAAATATATTTCAAACTTAGAGTTAGAGAGAAAGAGAGAGAGAGAAAGCATGCAACAGATAAATTATGTTTCGTATATAAGACACAACAAATTATACATCAACACAATATGAAGGACTTACCACATCACACAATCGATACTGAATAGATTCACCTGAAAACGCAAAAAAAAAAAAAAAACAGAGTAAGTCAAATGTATAATGTAATCGGAGACTGTCCATGTTACTTTGACACCAAACGTCAAGGAAAATGCAGAATCAGCAAATGAACAAAGTGGACATAATATACCAAAAAGATTTACCTTATTCGTCATCAAAGTTGATAAATCGAACATTCGGAATGTGTTGGACTTTGTAGTAATGTTCCCCACCTGGTACCAATTTCTTCGTCCACTCCCTATTCATTCTTTCAATTCTCAGTTCCTTCAAAGAAGTTATAGACTTCAGCCCCTCAGGTAATTCCTTGAGCTTTTCGCATTTATCTATAGTCAAAGTACGAAGACATGGCATCGACCCTTCTTCTACGATCCACTCTTCCAACTCTGTTTGCTCAAATATTTTTAGATCATATAATCGAGGGAATCCACCTTTTGAGCACACCATTCTCTTCCCGACGAAACCATCATATGATAACTCAACCGAATTTAAATGAAGCAACTTTTCTAGAATCGGCATTGGATCCTCCTCCATCCTGCAATGGAATAGACGTATGCGTGCAAGGTTGGGAGGGAATTGATATTGATCAGGAAACCTTGGCATCTGTATGCCCAATAATAATTCCTTTAGATGAATGAAATCCAAAGCGACATCTCCCCAACTATGAGCCACTTGGGATTCTTCCAAATTCAACAAAGCAAACGTCTCGATGTTTTTTAATTCACGGAGAGATGACGATAGAGTTTCAGAAGTACACTCGCCATTGAAATTTACAAGAAGAGTCCTGAGCCTAATCATACGGAGGAGGTCTGTGACACTACTGTGTTTCGTTGAGAAATACCCCAATGTCTCCAGGTTCACTAGATCACCCAATTCCAACTTTGTTTTATCATCCATAAAAAGGAACCTCAACTCTACCATCTCTTTCAAAATATTTGGCACATGAACTGCAGACATAGAATTGGATAAGTCCAAATAGAGCAGAAGCTTTAGATTCCGCAGAGAAGAAGGTAGATGAGATACGGAAGCCTCGTAAAAGCTCAAGAATCTCAAGTGAATGAGCTCTCCAATGCTGGAAGGTACCTTCCCTCCTTTAAACTTGGCTCTATCCAGATCTAACACCCTGAGTAATGGTAAGCTTCGAAAACATTGAGCTGGCTGATTCCACAAGTTTCCCTCGACTCCAATACACAAAAGAGATCTAGCTTTTTTTTTGTTGTTTTTATGTCCCAACATATCAAGTGCATTGCCACTATACATATGTAGTGCATTCCCACCATACATAACGAGTCTGCGAGATCTACTAGAAGTGTGAGCATTGATAGCAGAGGTGGAAGTAGGGACTTTGATGACTTGAAGAAAGTTCTCTTCTTTCGCTTTAGATAAACATACTTCTCTCATCATGTCATGCATTTGACAGTAATCCCATATCAAACCCAAATGGCCATAATCCTTTTCAACAGTAACCATATTTCTCCTTACTAACTCATCTAGGTAGTCTTCTCCACTTTCTTGAATGGTTGCTCCATCACAAACTGGTGTTATTATTCCTTCTGAAGCCCATAAATGAAACAATATCTTCAAATATATATTGAAATCTTCAGGGTAATGAGCTAGGTAAAGGAAACAATGCTTTAACTGCATTGACAAATCTTCATAGCTCAGAGACAATACTCGGTAAACCGAATTGAGATTGTTGCCATCTAAGCCAGATTTTCCTACGATCTGAGTTTGAATATTGTCATGTACTCGTTTCCACTCATGAACTGTATCTTTATTAGCTAACAAGCCTCCCAACACTTTAACGGCTAACGGTAGTCCTCCACAATATGTGACCATTTTCTTACCCATGGCTTCTAGTTCTTCATCAATCATAAATTCTGCAAACCATCATTAGGAACTATATGTTAAGATTTGAGCCTTGAAATCTTGAATTTGTAGGGTCACTAATATATGCTGTCCAAGAGGATTGGACATATCAAAGATAATCTAGTGAATAAATCTACATGATTTTTTATATAAACATCTGGAATTCGTAAGAGAAATCACGCTTTTTTGCCTTAAGGATTTATAAAAAGAAAAAAAAATCCATAAGATTCTTATATGAATGCTTACCAGATTCACCTCTCTTAGGGAATACTATGCTCTCACATAGTCTCCAACTTTCTTGGGGAGTAAGGATTTTTGGTCTAAAGAGAAAACATGTTGGATCTACATATAAACCAACACCTTCATTGCGAGAAGTAAGTAGCATCTTCGAACCTGCAAAATAATTTTCCTTTCCATGTTAGGGAATAAAAAGCATTTATTTTATGACCAATGTGTATCTTCTTGAAAAAGAAAGTACTTGTCTAATTAATGTATGCACAATTAGAGAGCTCACCTCTCTTTTGGGGAAACACGGCTTTTATTCGGTCCCAATCTTCGTTTTTCCATACATCATCGAGGACAATCAAATATCTAGAAGTTTCCAACAATTGAAAGAGCTTACCATGGAGTGTATGTTCATCCATCTGTTTAATGTCCCCATCATTTGGTCTGAGATCTTGCAAGATCCTTTGCCAAATATCCTTTTGAGTAAACTCTTGCGAAACACATACCCATGCGAATCCATCAAAATGACGCCGGACAATGTCATGATTGAAAACTTGTCTAGCCAGAGTGGTTTTACCAATACCACCCATCCCGGATATAGAAACCACATGGATGTTATTATTCACCAAATGATCAACCAATTCTTCAACACTTTGTTCCACCCCAACAAGATTATTTTCAGAACTGTTAGGAAATGTTTGTCGAATCTCCCCTTGCACCCTTTGTCTCTCTTGCAGCGACATCGAACGGCCACCATCCATATTCTCTTGTATTCCAAAACTCTGCATTCGCGCAATCACCTTAGAGATCCTCTTAGTTATGCCTTCGATATCTGTAGCAAATTTCCGGCGATCCACTAAGAAGCAAGAAAGTCTTTTCACACGCTTCTTGATCCCTTTTTCTTTTACTTCTTTCAGAAGAAATGATTCAATTATATCCTCAGCATCATCAACAATGTCCTGGACATCTTCCAAGAAGTTTCTCACTCTTTCACTCTCATATTTCTTGGCATATGCATCTTTCATCAATGACTGTAACGTTGTCATCTGAGATTTTAGTTCAGATACTTGCTCGTGAACTCCCTGCAATCGCTCAGATTCTCGACTCAAGAGCTCCCAAAGTTTTTGCACTCCGAAGGACACAACTCCCTCAGCCATAACTACTCTCCTGTTCCACCGACAAAAACATAAGCCAACAAAACACCAATGACAAAAATAATACAAACTTGTAATAAGATCTAAAATAAAAACTTTTACGAGAAATGATTGGTCGATAATTTGTTTTTCTTATAATTTTTGTATTTGTGTATTCAAACAAACTTGTAATAAGATATAATAAAACGATTGAAGTGCGTTGAAACAAGATTTTGTAATAAGCCAAAGATTTTATTGTTTTTAAAAAGCAGATTCGACCACAACAGAGTACAAAAGACAGATCAAAGCAAGTTAAGCAGAAAGAATAATTTACCTTTCCTGAATCAGCTCTGCAAGTCTCTTGTTCTTTGAAAGAAGAGAGATGAGTTTTTTAAAAGTCTTTAGTTAAACTTAAAATTAAAACTGGCAATGAACACATAAAACGAAAAGTGGCAATGAAAGAGTTGACTCCAAGTCAATCTTATCAACAAGTCAACAACCAACCAACACATTGGCTCAAGAGTGACCACACGATTTCTTGTGAGTCTATAAACCAATGATCGATTGCCACATTTTGTTCGACTTTTGAATAAGAAGAAATTTTGGATCTATGAAACGAAAAGAAATTAAGAGATTAAATTCGAAATGTTTTTAAAAATTAGGGTTTAATTTGAAATATTTGTAAAAGAAAAACAGCGTACGGTCCATAATCCTCGTGCGTGATATTTTCACCGCCAAAACATATGAACACTCATTAGACGAATAAACCTCTTTCTCACTTTAAATTTACGAGCATACCACTTGATCCTTCCCCGTAAATACCACCATAATTTAGGGGTACAATAGTAAATGCAGTAACAATAAAGATTTATACTCAAAATAAAAAAGATCTCCTCCTCCTCAATTATAGTGACAGAACAAGAGTGAAGAAGCTCCTCCTCTCGACAACAATGGCGACAATGGCAGCAATTGGATCGTTAAAAGTTCCTTCATCTTCCTCTTCATCTTCTTCTTCCTCCTCTTCTTCCTCGAATCTCAACCGTAGAGCATCATCTCTTAGGAAGAGTCTCTCGTTCTCTTCTTCTTCTCTTGCAGGCGAGAAAGTTTGTTCCAACTCCAATGTCTGTCGTAACACTGATAATGTTTCAAGTAAGAGAAGAACACCATCTATTGTGTCCCCAAAAGCAGTTTCAGATTCACAAAACTCACAAACTTGTCTTGATCCTGACGCTAGCAGGGTAAGTGTGTTTTTTTTCTTTTTAGATTTCGATTTGCATGGAAGATCTTGATTTAGGGCTTTCTTGTTTTTTAATGGCAGAGTGTGTTGGGGATAATTCTTGGAGGAGGTGCTGGAACAAGATTGTACCCTTTAACGAAGAAGAGAGCGAAACCAGCTGTTCCTCTCGGCGCGAATTATCGTCTGATTGATATTCCAGTGAGCAATTGTTTGAACAGTAACATCTCTAAGATCTATGTTCTTACTCAATTCAATTCAGCTTCTCTGAATCGACATCTCTCGAGAGCTTATGCGAGCAACATGGGTGGTTACAAGAACGAAGGTTTCGTTGAGGTTCTTGCAGCTCAGCAAAGCCCTGAGAATCCAAATTGGTTTCAGGTGTGGAGACTGTAAATGGGTTTGATTGAGTTTGAGAGATAGAGAGTGATTTGTTTTGAGTTTGAGTTGATCCTTTTTTTTTTGTCAGGGAACTGCTGATGCAGTAAGGCAGTACTTGTGGTTGTTTGAAGAGCACAATGTGTTGGAGTTTTTGGTTCTTGCAGGGGATCACTTGTACCGTATGGATTACGAGAAATTCATACAAGCGCATCGCGAAACCGACGCTGATATCACCGTTGCTGCTCTTCCTATGGATGAGAAACGGGCTACGGCTTTCGGGCTGATGAAGATTGATGATGAAGGACGGATTATCGAGTTTGCTGAGAAACCGAAAGGGGAGCAATTGAAGGCTATGAAGGTGAGTTTTTGAAAGTTGGGGGGGTTCATTGAGTTTGCTTATTATATGTTCATGACATTGTCAGTGAGAGTCTTGTTTGTTATTTGGTAATTAGGTCGATACAACAATCTTAGGCCTCGATGACGAAAGAGCGAAAGAAATGCCTTTTATTGCTAGTATGGGAATATATGTTGTCAGTAAAAATGTGATGTTAGACTTGCTCCGGGAGCAGTTTCCCGGAGCTAATGACTTCGGGAGTGAAGTTATTCCTGGCGCTACCGCCCTTGGACTGAGAGTAAGTGATCACTCTTCAGCGATTTTAAATGGCTCGCGTTCTTGGTTGAATGTTTTAGTGCTTTAAGTTTTAACTGCATAACTGAGTAAATCATTTTCAGGTGCAAGCTTATCTGTACGATGGGTACTGGGAAGATATCGGTACCATTGAGGCGTTTTACAACGCGAATCTTGGAATCACCAAGAAACCAGTACCGGATTTCAGGTACACATTGATCGTTTCGCCTATCTAAACTGTGGTTTCGAGAGGTAGAATAGAAACATGACCTTCATCATCTTTTTGTAGTTTCTATGACCGTTCAGCACCAATCTACACACAGCCTCGTTACTTACCTCCATCCAAGATGCTTGATGCTGATGTTACTGATAGTGTGATCGGTGAAGGTTGTGTTATCAAGGTAAAAACTTTTTCAAATGAGCTTACCCTTACAGGTTTGAATATAGAGGCTTAGACTAACTGTTATACTTCCGGTTTCTTCCTCTTCGCGTTAATTTCCAGAACTGCAAAATCCACCATTCTGTGATTGGTCTTCGGTCTTGCATATCGGAGGGGGCAATCATAGAAGACACCTTGTTGATGGGCGCAGACTACTACGAGGTCTGTTACAGTTTCAGACCATTTCATTGAATCAAGACCCTTTTAAGTATAATTTTCTTAAAATACCATTATGTGCTTTTTGATCCGGGCTTCAGACTGATGCTGATAGGACACTCCTAGCTGCAAAGGGCAGCATTCCGATCGGCATTGGCCGAGACTCCCACATCAAAAGAGCTATCATTGACAAGAATGCCCGTATTGGGGACAACGTCAAGGTAATTTACATTTTGATTTTCCTTGTTTATGAACTGAGTTTTTAGTACATGTTAATACTCTGTTTCCTCTTGGTATAACGTCCTCTGCTCTCTGCGTTTATTCAGATCATCAACACGGACAACGTGCAAGAAGCTGCGAGGGAGACGGATGGATACTTCATCAAGAGCGGCATTGTTACAGTGATCAAGGATGCTCTGATTCCTAGTGGAACCATAATCTAAGAGATCCTTTTTACTATCTTATAAATTCATGGTTTTGACCTCGTGTTGCCTTCAAGTGAATGCATCCGAGGTTAGGGCCAATGCATTCAATACGTCTTCCCTGAATAAAAAGCTTTACTTTATATTCTAGATTTCCAAGCTCATTACCGATTGGCGATATATGCGTATCGATAAACATCCCAAGACCGTCATATTTTTAGTCCTAACAAGATATAAAGCAGAGCCTGCCCTCTATGGATTAGAACTATGAACAAGAAATTATTTACGGAGGGTGAGGAAATACTTGTGGCATTGCAACTAAATTCCTAAATTTTGTGGCGTGAAATGTTCCTTCTGCCCAAGAATTACTTACACCAATCTGCAGAGCAAGTGTCATCATAACTCAAACAAACTGAAATTCCAATTTAGGTGGCAAAGATAATTTACTACAAATTTAAAGGCAGTATTGCTATTAAGCTTACAATGTTGTTTACAACTGCCTTTAAATTTGTAGATGCATTAGAGTTGACTTTTTGCTGGCAAGAAACTCCTGTAAAGTGAGGAAAGTTTTACGGAATTTAGAGACAATCACATTGATTGCTTGATACATTTTTGTTTCTAATTTCTTTTAGTGTTCAGCAGGAGGATTTTTCGACGAAAGGGAACTACATCGATGATGTGTTTGATTGGTTTCACATGTACATGATGTGCTGCTATTATAGCTCATGTTTTAAATTTATAAACTCTAGTCTGCAAGTGCACAGACGTGCGTTGTAGGACTTAGGGGTCGATCCACAGAGAATTTACGCATGTCTGCAAAACTCCAAAAAAGATTAGTAGCGAGCTATAAAATAAAAATGTTTAATGGAGGTTGTCACGATTATGCAAAAGAAAGAAAAACTAAACAATGTAAACTAATGATAACGAAGTGTTGGGTCTTCCAAAGATATCACAGAGGTTCAGATTGATTCAAACAAGTTAACTAAGCATCTAATTGATTATCGTTCAAAGTTTCCTAAACCCGAAGACGAAATTGTGGTTAACCTATTTTAATAGAGCTAAACATCTATTCTCTAACAACTTAACTACTCTGCGTTCGTTGGTAGCCACGCAGCAGATCACGCAATAAATTCAAGTTCATCATACGTTCACACAACCCTATAAGTATGCTTTCGTATCTTATAGTGTAATTGCTCTCCTAAGCTAGTTCCGGTTAATAAATTCAGCACAATAATGGTTTTATCAATCCTAAGATCAGTAGCTAGTTCATGACGGTAACTCCATGCAATAAGAACAAGTCTAAAAGAAAGAACTTCTAGAAATTGAGCTATGTTCAATACTTGTAATCCTTATCAATCATGAATTCCTCTTTGATTTGAATTTCCTTAAACCCAACTAATAAACTATTCTGACATAATTAAGCAAAGAAAAAACGAGTTTATGGATTGCATAATCAATAAATAAGAACGAGACAAAAGAGTTCAAGAGAAATCCCTATCTCCCTAAACTAAGAACAAAGAACAAAAGTAACAGAGTTTGGTGGCACAAAGTAAGGTAAAAGGTTGCACACGTTTTTGAGACCTAAAAACAACATATATATATAGGTTTTGAGGTCTTCAAAAGTCGTCAAGGCTTTTCCTTGTCGAAAACGGAAGTGGATTTGAAGTGGGCTCTGCAAACGGGTTGGACCGAGACGTTACTGGGCTGGCCGCATGGACGAGTCTCATGCATGTGTAAAAGACTCTCTGGCCGCAGGGACGAGGTCCTGCCTGCGGTGAAAGACACTATGGCTGCACTCACGACCCTTCAGGTCATGGCCATAAGTGTTTTTCCTGCTTCTGCGCTTGACATGGTGACAGAGCTTCAGTAAACTTCATGTAACTTGCGATTGAACCGTTGGATCGTCCTCAAACCAACTTCAAATGAAATCTGGCTGATTCCTCTATCTTGTGTACAAATTTGGGCTTGATCAGAGGGTGAGAAGGTCTTCACAAAAAGTCGAACTTCTGACGGTCTGCATCTTTCCAAAAATGGGTCTTTTGCTTTAATTTGCAATGATTTTGCCTTGATAACCTGATTAGAGTCTTGACAGTACAAATATGCAAAAATCATAATAAAATGCTTGAAAACCGAATGGAACACTTATTAAAGTGATCAAAAACCGAATGAAAAATTGGTAAAAACATAGTTATATCAGTACATCATACTTGGGATGAATGATAAAAGCAAACTCATGATGAGAAGATATATGAAATGTTTGTAGACCGTATGTTCTGTACGTTCTTGTCTGCCGTTTAGCGTTTAATCTAATTGGTCCGCTCTACTCTGTATGACGATGCTAACATTGAGAGTCATAGTAGAAAAGTTCATACCCTGAGCATCTCATCTGTCTAGAAATGTCGCTTTTGTTTCCATTCATTGCATGAAATAGAGGATGCAAGGTGTGGCTCTACTTCATCGTCCTAACTTGAACCATTTTCTTATTCAATATTGCAGATTGCATCTTCATTTCAGGCATGGTTCTTACAAGAGCTTTCTCGTCTCCTCTTTACCCGTTCCATCTCTCAATCTCCCAACTTTTAGATTATGATCCCAACTCTTAGATTATGATCCCATCCGGATCAAAACTGATTACGATCACAATTATCCTTGATTTCTAAGTTAGCCATTCATGTTCGCCCAATCGGAATGCGAATCTTTCCATGATTCATGTTAAACTCCAGATCATAACTATTTCTATTATCTTATGTGACATACTCACACGTTGACTTGTCGCATTTTCAGGTCACCAATAATCGACCTCATTCTCTGTGATCTTCTTCTCAAATCATTCATTAAACTCTTGGTTTCAACCCATAATTCCCATTTTTTCCAAGTCATGGATCTTTTTCTCAATCAACCATTCACTTGCCATTAACCCATAAATGCACTTGCAATCTAGATCCATTCACGGTCATTCATGTTCTCGACCCATTCCTTCTGTTCAACGAGATTTCACCCTTGAACGAGAATTATATCCTAAATTCCTAATCTTCCTATGTCCATCTCATGGATGATTCACACCGCGCATGTGCTTAACTTCATGTAAGTATCCACACGCATTCAACCCACAATATCCATTTTTGGTCGAACACCAGCCAATCGTATAACTATTGTAACCGACCCAATTCACCCAGTTTAGATTCAGTTGATCAGTCCATCCAAATAGAACAATACTCAATAAGCTCTTCCAGCTGGGTTGAGGTGTCCGATCTAGGCCATGTTCGTTTGATCATCTGACATTTGCATCCAGATGATCCATTTAAATGATTCATCTGGATGAGTCATTTGGATGATGTTCGTTTCCATTTTTGGTTGTTCATTTGGATGATTCATCTGGATGTCGGTTTACCATAACAGAAATTCACAGATCGTAAACAGCATATCCATTCAAGAAAAAAATAATTATGAAAAAAATAAAAAAATCGAAAAACTCAATACTTATGAAGGAAAAAAAAGATTATCAAATGCCATTACAAGAGACACAAACCCAAATAGCATTACAATCGATTACAATCAATCACGACCAAGACTTGAGTCGTCTTCTTGTTAGTGACACATCCAGGTCCCTTGATATTGCTCAATTTAATACCCTAGCAGTATTAAAGCAGTAGCTGTAGTCTAGCTAGGGGTCGAACACAAGGATCCACAGAAATCACTCAATAAATTATAGTATCAGGCTAAGCTAAGCAATTCAGGTTTAGCAGAAAACAGAAAGCAGTAAACGATTTGTATTTCAATGGGAAAAAGATAGGTTCAGGGATATTTCTCAGGAAATCAATTAATGCAAATAAACTAACTAATCAGGGTTCAGGTTAAGCACGGTTCTAGAACTCAAATCACTAATGCATAGTTAACCAACTGCCGTTGCGAAAACTATCTAAATCTAAACTTCAGAATCCCAAATTTCTTTGCAAATCCCTAAGAATAAATCAGCCTTAATTTCAAGTTTGATATGTTCACAAATCAATTAAACCAAATTTTTTTGCGAATAATCAATTTGCTCACCCTAGTTCTATCAGGTAATTAATTGCACTGTCGTGCCTAATCAATTATCCTAAGATCTAAGTTCTAGGTGATCAATCTAGAATTAGCTTTGAGAACAACCTAAGGTGAAGAACTAATTCAGATTATGAACCCTAAATAACTAATCAACCTAACATTCAATGAAATCCCTAATGAGAATCCCCAAACCTAGCAGGAGATCTACTCAGACATGAAGATGAAATCGATAGACATGTTTGAATAAATACTCTATATAAAATCAGAAAGATAAACAAGGTTTGAGATCTGATCTCGGACGAAGGGAAATCAGACTTGTATCTCTCACCAAAATCTCTCTTAAACTTAAAACAAATAAAAGCATAGCCTAAACAAGTGGCTGTAAAATCCTATTTATAACCTAAATCACGACTTGGGGTCTTCTTGTAATTATCAGAGTCTTCTGGGCACTTTTGCAATTCTCCAAAACTTCATAAAAAAGTCGCGGCCCATGATTTCTCCGATGGGTATCGATCGATACCAGGGGGTATCGATCGATGCTTGTCGCTCAGATCGGACACTTAGTCATCAGACTTCACTTTCGCTCCAGAATGCTCCATAGAACTCCAATAATTCCAATAATGCTTCAATTCGTGCTAAGACCTGTAAAAGACTCTAAAAGACTCCAAAATACTATAAAGACTCTATAAAAATGACTTATATCATGGCTTAAATAGGGTAAAAACCATGATATATCAACTCCCCCAGACTTAGCCTTTGTTTGCCCTCAAGCAAATAGAAGACTAAACAGAGAAAGAGGTTTGAAAACGCGGAGACTCACATGTTCCTGAACCATCGAAATGACCCTTTTCCCAAGTACCCAAATGTTACCTGATCAGCTTTTTGATCTAACCACCATGTATTTTTCCGTAGACATTCGCAGCTTTTCCAGACTCCATCCATTATCCCACAGCATTGTTCAAGTAAAGCCCTCATCGCCAGTTTCATCTCTGCAGCTAATATTCAAGAACCTTCTAGACTCTTTACCAGACAATATCATGACAAAGGAACCACCCTTTTTTACTCTTTTTGTATCAATTTTTCTCCCCCAGACTTATTTCTTATTATGTTCTTATTTTATTTTATTTTTTTCCAGCTTAGCATATACACATCAAGGTATGAGACGCGAGTATTGATGGTGTTTGCCACCAAATTCCCGGTTCTTCCCTATCTAGGTATCAAAGGATATCAAAGGATGTAGGCGAATAATGACATCATAGGAAAATCCTAGCCTCGCTTCCAAACCTTTGTGTGATCATTCCCTCTTAAGTAGAATAATGGGATCGCTGGAAATTTTCCTAACCCTCTACTCAGAAGAAAATCATTTCAATATTTTATGCTCTTATCTATCAACTTATAACAGGGGAGAGAGATACTATAACTCTAAACACATGGGTTCCTTTATCAGACATGAATGATGAATCAAGCTCTATGAAAACTAACCACATTGATGAAGTGCAAAAATTTGGCTCAGGCTTCAGAAGAACTCTGCTGGAGACATGGATGTTTTCTAGTTAACTGGTCAGTCTTTAGATTTTTCATTAGTCGATCTAGAACTGATCCTGTAACACTGTGCACTCAAAAACAAAATCAAATCAATAGGTTCAAGCACAGGATCATAATCTCCAACAAATTTTGACTCAATAAAACAAATTTTTGACTAGATAAAACAACTGACTCTAAGAAAAACGAAAACAATGTCAGCAGACACCTCCCCCAGACTTGAACAACACTGTCCCCAGTGTTATCTAGCCTAGAGTAGGTAAAAGAAGACAAAAGGATAGAAGAAACGAACATAAACAAGAAATTACCGTTCTGGAACAGTTGGTGTCGATCGACACACGGCATGGTATCGATCGATACCATGCTTAGATCGACTTGGTGAACTTTCATCCGCGATTGGTGTCGATCGATAACAATGGGGTATCGATCGATGCTTAGGCGATTTCGAGTTGCTCCTTGTTTATCCTAACACAGACTCAAAACAGACGAAAATAAAAACCAAAAATGACTCAAGGACAGACTCACCAGTGGGTTGCCTCCCACCAAGCACTCGTTTAACGTCAATAGCTTGACTGTAACGCCTTTCAGGCTGGATAAGAGTGAGAGCTTGCACCAAAACAGGCTCCACAGCTTGACATTGCTATCTTCATGGTTTTGCTCAACATGCTGTCCAGAAACTCTTCTCCCTTCTCTTTCAGCTCAGAGGTAAGAAGGACTCTAGCCTTGGAGAATGGCTTCGATTTTCCTTTGCACTTGACCTTATACTCGATCGAATTCCCATCGCATTTTTGAGGAATCAATGTGATATGGGGATTCTCGACCTTGTTGCTCTTGGCCTTCTTGGCAACTTCTTTGGGGATGCTGGTTGGTACAGCTGAGATCTCTGCGACAGTAGGCTCATCAGGAGGTTCTTCTGAAATTTCAATTGCTAGCGACTCTCCTGTGGTAACCTTGATGCTAGAGACGCATGTGGGAACACTCCTAGGGGGAATGGCTTCATAGTAGACATCTCTGTCAATGTAAGAGAAAGAGAGTCTCTTGTTAGGCATGTCTATGATCGCGCCAGCAGTAGCCATGAACGGTCGCCCCAGGAGCAGAGAAACCTCAGATCCTTTGCACATCTCCAAAACCTAAAAATCGGTGGGTATCAGACAATTTCCTAACTGAATAGGCAGAGCATGGATAGTACCGTATGGAGGTGAGGTGGAAGAGTTTGCAAACGTGAGAAGCAAGGTAGGGGGTCTTATATCAGCCTTCAAACGTTCAGCAATTTCCCTTGACATCACATTGACACTAGACCCTGAGTCAACGAGAGACTCTTTGAACTTGACTCCAGAGATAGAGCATGGTACTGCGAATTTTCCTGGGTCTTCCCTCTTTGTCAATTGCCGCGGCTGTAGTGACTTGGGAACTCTTTCCTC
This sequence comes from Eutrema yunnanense, assembly GCA_002933935.1. NCBI lineage: Eukaryota > Viridiplantae > Streptophyta > Magnoliopsida > Brassicales > Brassicaceae > Eutrema > Eutrema yunnanense. The sequence continues at coordinate 653,462 of PKML01048600.1, read as the reverse complement.
GATAACCTCACGTGTCTTCTCCGTTTCTGGCTCTTTCTACGAGGGGTATCGATCGATACCAGGCTGGGTATCGATCGATACTCTGCGATTTGAATCGTTCCCGACAGATACATCTTCCTCAGAAAGAAGCTTCTTAGAAATCTTGTTGAGCAGCATCGCACTGTACTCAGCTGTGATCAACATGACACCTTCCTCGATGCTCACGTTGCTAGAGACCATCTTCTTCACATATCTCCTGAAAGCTGGACATGTCTTGATAGCTTTAACAAAAGGGAGCTCCACAACCAACTTCTCTAGCATGGCCTTGCATCTGGCATCTTCCCATTCCTTCTTTGTCAGCATAGGAAGTATAGGAAAATGTGCCTTGGGTGTATACACTCGTTCTGCAACTACCTTAGGCGCCACAGTCGAAGTCTCAGTTGTCTCCTCAGAAATCGCCTCAGTATCGACCGATACTAATGGGGTATCGATCGATACACGGGTTTTTGAAGTATCCCGTTTCAGAATTGTAACCGGCATCGATCGACACTTGGGGGTATCGATCGATGCTCTGGCGATTTCAGGATGCTCATCGAAGTTTCCTGCACTCGAGATGATGGCATTGATGTGTGCTCTTGGATTCTCAGTTTTCCCCGGAAGAAAACCTTCCTGCCTCTTTATAGCTGCTGCTGTCTGAGCCACTTGGGTTTTCAGCTTCTTTTGGGAAAGGTTTATGGCCTCGATTTTCCCATTCAGATCAGAGTACAGATGGTCAAGCTTCCCATTGAAATCCACTTGTAACTTCTGTTATCCCAGAAGAATCTGTTCCATCATGGATTTCATCTCGTTATCTACAGACTTGGGAGGGATGGGCTGGTACGAAGAGTTCCCGTAGTTTCGATTGTTGTTGTAACCAAATCACTGACCCTGAAAACCAGAACCACCAACGTAGTTAACATCCTCTTCTTCTACTTCCACATTCGCGACTTCATCAGCAAAGTGCACAGATTTCTTCGACTTTCCAACCAGGAAATCTAGTTTGGCCTGCATGTCAGCAATCTGCGATCCCTCTGTTCCTCCAGCTTGATTTTTCCTTTCGAAATCAGCATTCTTGGTGCTATTACTAGACGCCAAGTTCTCTATCAGCACAACTGCA
>PKML01048600.1:490246-643710 GCA_002933935.1 Eutrema yunnanense | reverse complement strand
AATCAATTATCCTAAGATCTAAGTTCTAGGTGATCAATCTAGAATTAGCTTTGAGAACAACCTAAGGTGAAGAACTAATTCAGATTATGAACCCTAAATAACTAATCAACCTAACATTCAATGAAATCCCTAATGAGAATCCCCAAACCTAACAGGAGATCTACTCAGACATGAAGATTAAATTGATAGACATGTTTGAATAAATACTCTATATAAAATTAGAAAGATAAACAAGGTTTGAGATCTGATCTCGGACGAAGGGAAATCAGACTTGTATCTCTCACCAAAATCTCTCTTAAACTTAAAACAAATAAAAGCATAGCCTAAACAAGTGGCTGTAAAATCCTATTTATAACCTAAATCACGACTTGGGGTCTTCTTGTAATTATCAGAGTCTTCTGGGGGCACTTTTGCAATTCTCCAAAACTTCATAAAAAAGTCACGGCCCATGATTTCTCCGATGGGTATCGATCGATACCAGGGGGTATCGATCGATGCTTGTCGCTCAGATCGGACACTTAGTCATCAGACTTCACTTTCGCTCCAGAATTCTCCATAGAACTCCAATAATTCCAATAATGCTCCAATTCGTGCTAAGACCTGTAAAAGACTCTAAAAGACTCCAAAATACTATAAAGACTCTATAAAAGGACTTATATCATGGCTTAAACAGGGTAAAAACAGATGATTCATCTGGATGTCGGTTTACCATAACAGAAATTCACAGATCGTAAACAGCATATCCATTCAAGAAAAAAATAATTATGAAAAAAATAAAAAAATCGAAAAACTCAATACTTATGAAGGAAAAAAAAGATTATCAAATGCCATTACAAGAGACACAAACCCAAATAGCATTACAATCGATTACAATCAATCACGACCAAGACTTGAGTCGTCTTCTTGTTAGTGACACATCCAGGTCCCTGCAGATGTAAACTAAACCAATCAAATGGAAAATTATATCTACACAAATAGCTTTAACATTGCTTAATTATCAATGCTAACGATTCAAAAAGTTCAAAGCTTCTAAGAATCTTTAACTTAAGATCAGTCAATTGCATGAGCAACCAAGAGAGCCACAATTTCAGTCCATTGCCTCAAAAAGTAATATGACTAAAATGCAACCAAGAGAGCCACAATTTCAGTCAATTCACACAAGACAAACATTTCCAGAAACTCAAATTGTAACTATGAATCATCGAAACCATAGAAACAGTGTTATATGACACTTGTAGTAGATGAAAGACAAAGATTACATACTTGTTAATATGGAAGTCTATTTCCTTTTGCCATCTCTAGAGTGATGGAATCACGCATTGCCTCCATAGTTATGTCACCAGCCGGTGTGTATGGAACATGTCCATCATTTTCATCACCATGTTGTTGTCACAATTTTGACCCATTTCTTCAGCTCATACTTGGGGTGTTTCCTATCAAGAATCCGCCATTTAGCTTTCCATACACCAAAGGTTCACTAAATTATCGATCTCAAACTAGAATGTTTGCGGTTAAACAACTTCCTACTATTTGTCGGTAGTCCTCCTCTATTGAATTGATCTAGGTGGTATCTAGTTCTTCGATGTGGACCTAGGTAACCATTTCTGGTTGGGTAACCTGAGTCGACTAAGTAGTACTTTCCAGGCGGAAGATGGGGAAAATAAACTTCTTGTGTTGCACAATATGTTAGCACCTTTGTGTCATGTGCTCTCCCGAGAACTCCAACATAAGCATATATGAATTTCATACTGAAATTGCATATAGCAAGAACGTTCATAGTTGCCTCTCCTTTTCGACCTCTAAATGGCTCTACATTCCCTGATGGAGGAGGAATTAGCACATATGTGTCATCAAGGGCACCAATGCAATCCTTAAAATAAGGCATATAGCGGTTATTATCTTGAAAAGGACTAGCATTTTTGAACTCATCCCTTGCAGGTTTCACAATATATGCTGCGAGTTTCAATAGAGCACCCAAAACATCATATAGCTTCCTTTTCATTGTGTTAAGTGAATGCTGGTATCGCTCAACTAGGGCCCGTACAGTTAGATCTTGTGCAACCATTTCTATGAGCATTGCAACACTCTCTTCAATATAAACATGGCCAAATTCCTCTAATTTATATTGCTCTAATAACCTCTTACATAAACTCCTAAATGTTAACTGGTGCATGCGTAGAATATCAAAGCATATTACCTTAGACTCGTTCATTAATCGTTGCACACGACGCCAACCTTCACCTCGGTTTGTCCTCACTAATTGTCTGTCCGTATTAACTTCCATCACTCCATATATTTCTTCTATAAGAGCATACATGTTTTTCTCCTCCTCTAGTACCAACTCCATGTCATCATCCTTAATTAAAAATCTAAATGTTTTCTGCAAACCAGAATAGAAAACGAAACCAGAATAAAAAACGAAACCAGAATAGAAAACAAAGACATATCTACATCTTGTAATGGCATTTGAAAACAAAAACCAGAATAGAAAACGAAACTTATGATCCTATATTACCTTACAATTCATCTTGTCTTAACTTTCTGAAAACAAAGACAGAGGTACAACAAAACTTATGATCCTCCTTTGCTTTTAAACTGTAATACCAAGAGAGAAAGTAAAGAAACTGTAATACCAAGAGAGAGAGTCAGCTTATCTATAATAATTCACAACAACAAACCTGTTTATGAAGAAGATGGAAGCTGATCATTGGGATAACTGAAAAGCAAACAAGAAAGGTCACCTCAAAATCAAAAGAGAGTCATCCAAGGTAAAAGATAACTGATAACTGAAAAAAACAAAATAACAAGATAATTTCATTCTCATTCACACAAAATAAAAAGATAAGTTCATAAGAAACATAAAAAGAAAATAGATACTAGAGTTCATAAGAAACATAGACATAAGAAAGCATAAATGGTCTTCATGCATCCCTGCTTTCATCAGTTGCAAACTCCAAGTGGAGAACCTTGTTCTCATCATCTTTATAAAATAAGAACGTCTGACGATTGGCAATATCTTTCTTGAGATGTTGAATTGATGCCTTGTACAAGGGATACCACATTCTTATAGTAGGCAGCGAGTGTAGAACCTCCATAGCTCGAAGCAGACTAAAACTAAACTCAGGGTGGCTCTCTATTAGTTGATTCTTATGGGAAAGTATTTTATCACGGGATTGAACACTATCTCTAATCACTTCATCTATGGCTTTTCCTGCTTGTACAGACCTTGATCTTTTTTACTAGCCTTTGGCCTACTAGAAGATGAGAGACATTGCCAATATTGGAAGATGAGGGTCCATTATCAATATTTCCTTGAGTATGACGGATTTGCCTTGATTCAGCATCAACATCTTGAGTAGGAGGGATTCGCCATGATTCAGCATCAGCATCAACACCAGCATCATCTTGATCCAAATGCATTGTGTCTAAATGCTCTTCACCTTGATGAGCAGTCCAACCCTATGTTCCACTAATATAAACCGTACCAAAGACTTGTTCAATCAAATCTATGTTTGCAACTAGTTTTTCTTTAAATTTCCTAGCTCTAGGCCATTCTTGAAATCAAACATGAGAACAAAAAAGATATAAGGCATTGAATATAATCAACAATCCTTTAATGTACAACAACAATACTTGAACAAGCAAAATATATATACCTTACACCGCTCATTCCACCAGTCCTCAAGCATTTCTATGAACCCCTTTGAATCATAACCAAGTCTAATTCTATTGTGAGTCAGTTTCCTGAAAGAGTCGTACTGCTTCTTGCAAGTAGTAAACTTGATCCCAAATTTTTTCCATGGATGTCTTTCCCCAAATTCATCACAGAACTTGTCTATAATTGACCGTCTCGCAACATCATTCACATTCTTTTGTCTTATATTTCCTTTAAGTTTCTCATCAATTCTTAGTTGAAGATAGAAACGGGTGATATCCTCATATTTTACCCTTCTCATGCATTCATTTAGCTTAGGATTCATCTCATATGCATGGGGTTTCATAGCATTTCTTATTTGTTTTGTCTCATTTAGAGTATTAGGTGTTTGCATTAGGTCCTAGTGAGTCTTTGCATGTTTTGGAGTGTTTTTCTAGGTAATTGGAGGCACTTGGTGACGTTTGGAGATTTGGGGCTAAAGGGAAGAGAGAATCCATCCGAAGCTCCCGAAAGAACTGGTCAGACGGAGGGTCTCCAAGCAGATTCGGGTCATTCCGTTGACAGGTTCAGGAGTTATTGCCGATTCACTGAAGACGTATCCAGGTTTCGGCCGGGTCAATACCCGGTTTGTTCCGGGTTGACCCGGTCCGACCCCATTTACTATAAAAACCATTTTACATAATTTTTGCCACTTATCTCTTTTCTCATGTCTAAAAACCCTTCTTGAGAGAGATTGGGATATTTGTAAAAGAGATCATTTTGATTTATGCAATTTAAGTTTGTCTTTCATTGATTTCTTCCTTCCATCTATCTTCTTTCTTGATTATTCATCACTCATCCATGGATTCAACCATCATCCACATCGATTTTGAGTTGTTCCTAATGGGTCTTGAGTATTTTTTTAGGATTTAGAGATGGGGTAGATTAGGGTGATTCAAGGCTTGATCCATGGTGTTTAGGGATAGTTAATCTTATATTCCTTCTTGAATAGTGATCATAATGCTAGATCTAACATGAAAAAGTGAGTTTAGATCATAAGGCATTTTATGCACACCAAGTGTTTGATGAAATGCATTGATGAACTATTCAAGAGATTTATGCTCCTAGCCTATGAGAATAGTTGTCTAGGGTATATTTTTGGTTGATCTTGTTTATACATTCTTAATGCTTGCTAATCAATGATTCAAAATGAGAATTTGTTAATGAATTAGTGATTAGCATAGTGATTAGTGCTTGAGAAAGAATTAGTCAAGATTAAGGATCTTATGCCTAGGAATTAGCTTGTTTGAGTGTTTGAACACCATGGATTAGACTTGGATTGCCTTATATCGATAACTTCATCTTTGAATCCGCTTTTGTTTATCGCATTACAACTTGTTTAGTTTGTTTTTACTTGCTTCAATTTAGTTACTTAATTACAAAACCCCACTTTCATTGCTTAACTCATTTAGTTGTATCCATTACTAATGCTTGGAACTTATACCCATGGATTCGATACCTCATATGCTACTTAGGCATTTGAGTAATTGATACACGGTAAAATCTTTGTATCAAATTTTCACCGTTGCCAATTGGGTTTAGCTTTTGACATTAGGATTTTACTTCTTTTCGAGATTAAGCCTTTTTTTCTTTTGTTTACTAATCTCTCCTTCTAGCTCACTCTTGTAGGTGCATGAACTTGCGTTCTAAAGGAAACAACAATCTTGTTGAGCCAAGAGATGACATCAACCTTCTACACCACGGTCTTAGAGCAAGAAGAGATAGAGAACGGGTTGTGCACATTGCTAGGCTTGGTATGGAAAACGTGCAAGTGAACCCGGATGGTGGTAATGGCCACGTTGCTTATGCTCCACATCAAGGAGAAAATGGTGGTAATGGAAACCACCACCCACCCGCCCGTAATGGTCCTAACATAGTTGGAGCGGGTGATGCGGCCAATGCTCATGTCAACCGCCAAGGCATTCGAGCACCACCGGTTGAGACCAATGACTTTGAGGTCAAAGCTAGCTTCATCAACATGGTACAAAGCAACAAGTTCCATGGCTTGACGGTGGAGGATCCACTTGATCACTTGGATCACTTTAACCGGATTTGTGGCTTGACAAAGATGAATAGAGTCTCGGAGGATAGCTTTAAGCTAAGGTTGTTCTCATTCTCTCTTGGAGACAAGGAAAGGCAATGGGAAACGAACCTTCCCCACGGTTCCATCACTTCATGGGGTCAATGCAAGACATCATTCCTTGCCAAGTTCTTCTCTCCCTCTTGAATGGCTAAGTTAAGGAATGAGATCTCAAGCTTCACTCAACGTGCAAATGAGAGCTTCAATGAAGCATGGGAGCGGTTTAGGGGCTATACATCGCAATGCCCTCATCATGGATTCTCGGATGCTTCTCTCTTGAGCACACTCTACCGCGGAGCACTTCCTAAGATCCGTATGTTGCATGATACCGTTTTTAATGGAAACTTCTTAGGCAAATACGTGAATGAAGCAATGGAGTTGGTTTAGAACCTTGCTTTGAGTGATGGTACATATGGTGATGAGTACGACCGGTCTACAAGAAGCACAAGTGATTTTGAGGAACAACAACGAACCAAAGCCATGATGGCTCTCAATGAGAAGTTGGATAAGCAAGCCAAGATGATTGACAAGCTTCTCAATGCTTCCACTAAACCGGTCCACTTTGTTGGTGAAGAAATGGTGGATTTAAGCAACACCGAAGAAGTGCATTACTTTGGGAACAATGGTGGCTACCAAAGAGGTTTCAACAACAACTATGGCAACCAAGGCCAAACCCCACTTAATCACCAACAAAGCTATGCCCCAAAGAAAAATTTCCAAATGAACCAAAGTGGTTTCTAACAAAACTTTGCCCCACAAACTCAAGGCAACAATTCCATGCCTCAAGACCTTGATGTGAAACATGTTCTTCAACAACTTCTTTAAGGCCAAGCAAGTGGAGCATTGGGTATAAGAAAGAAGATGGAGGAAATCAATACCAAGGTAGCTTGCTCATACAATGATCTCCATAAGAAGCTTGAGGCATTGAGTTCAAAGGTGCAAGAAATGAAGACCAAGGGAAACAATGGGGACAAAGCACAACAAAGCTCTTCAAATGGGAAAACAACAAAGGAGTATTGCAATGTCATATTTTCAAAGGAGTCACGTCCCATTGATGATCATGAAGCCGCCACAAAGGAAATTGAGCTTATAGGATCACAAGCTCCCTTGAAGTTCCATGAGGACATTGAGGAACAAGGTGGGGGAGTGACCCTTGAGAAAGATGAAAAAGTGACCATGGTCCAAGAACCAAAGGGTAGTATTTCTTGCATTGATTCACCAAGCATAACTAGGATCGAGCCTAAGTCTCTCTCCAAGCTTGGTAATCCCGGTAAGTTATCAATAGCTTGCTCTCTTGGTGATTTGGACGTTGAGGACGCTTTGTGTGACTCCGGTTCAAGCGTGAATGTCATGTCCCATGAGATGTTCATGAGTCTAGGGATAAGAAACCTCACATATCACCCATCACCTATAACATTTGGAGATGCTTCTTCAAGGAAGCCACTAGGTCTTCTCGAAGACTATCCGCTTAAAGTTGGGAATTGCATAATCCCAACGGACTTCGTGGTGATGAAAATGAAGAAGAACAACAAGCTCCCACTACTCCTTGGAACTCCATTCCTACTTACTATCGGTGCTAGCATGGACTTCAAAAACCAAAGGGTAGTTCTCTTGAATGTGGATGACAAGGTTTATTACCTAATGAGGACTTCTTCCAACAAGTTTTGTGGTACAATTACCATAGAGGATGATGAGTTTCATGAAGGAGTGAGGTATGTGGGTAGTTGTGAGATGGTTCATGAAGCTTCGCCCCCAAAAGCTTGTGAAGAGGGAAAGCAATCTCATGAGAAGACGGTTTTGGGTTATGATAATGGTAAGGAGCTTTTGGAGTTGATATAGTTTGCTTGGACTCTCCTCCTTCCACCACAAATGAGGACGTGAGTGAGACTAAAAAGAAGCAAGAGAAGGGTGAAGGCGCTAAAGTCAAAATGAAGAAACAAGACAAGCATCACCCTTTTGCCTTTGCTAAGAATGAACCAAGCAAGCTTGATGGGTCTAGGTCCGAGCCAACCCAAGTTTCTATGATGAATCTCATTCCATGGAAGCACAAGGATATAGCGGTTGAGTACAAGATCAAATACAAAGACCGATCAAAGAAATCCTCACTCCCGAGCTCAAAGAAAAAGGTGACGCCGGTCTTGAAGAGGTCATGAGCAAGGTCCTCAAACTTGAACTCAAAGATCTGCCTTGGAGTGTTCACACTCCCCTCTCACCTACCTAAAAGGGTAACCAACGTCAAACTTAGCGACGTAAAACAAAGTACTCTTGGGAGACACCCCAAGCTTATCCTTGTATATATTTCTTTTTATGCTTTTCTTTCGTTGCTAGTTCCTTTTGATGGGTTTGCTTAGTGCAAGTAGGTTTTTGATGGTCTAATGGGCAAGGACTTGTGGACTAAGGTGTGTAGGATGTGGTGATGGAGTATGGCATCCCTTAATCCCTCTCGTCCCCTCCATCAATTCCCAAGGTAACACTCCAAACTTTGTACATAACATTTAGGATTATATATCTTCCTCTCTTTCATGCATTGTTTAACTCGTCCTTAAGCTTCTATTACACAAGGAACTGTGTAATTTAAGTTTGGGGAAGGGTTTGTGTGTTATCTAACATCATTTTTGGTGTTCTTATTTTGTTTTTTGCATCTTGAGTCTCATGCATATCATGCATTTTCAATAAATTTGAATTTTTTTGAAATTTTTTGCACTTCATGTAGGATTGAGTCTAGATGCATATCATGGGGATAATGCATTGCATGTGCATAGGGAACTAGGATAACTTCTCCTTGTAAAGTATCGTTTTAAGAGTTTAAGTCATATGCTTTAGATCACGTGTGTGAAATCAAGGTCGAACCATGTTTGGATTTCATGTCTCATTACTTAGGTCTTAGCCGAAGCAAATTTCGATTTGAATCCAATCATATCTAAGTGAGAACTTTAACTTTGACACATTAATTATCGTGTTCATGCACTGCATAATGAACTCATGGATTCCGCATACATACTTGGGTCATCTTATTCCTTTTTACTACTCTTGTTGGCCCAAGTAGCCAATTCCCATCTTTGGAATGGTTCACCCCACCTTGAACCCAACCTTCTTTCAAGCCTACATGTTTAGTGAGCGTTGTGAGGCCTTGTTTTTGAATGAACTTAGCAAAAAGTGTTGGGTCTAGAGCGACAAGGAAATGTTTTCATGTAGAACTAGCTCATACATCAATGAGCTAGATTAGGCTAAGTTAGATAGATTGGTAATTGGGGCACGGAAAATGGATGATAAGGAAAGAACGAAGGATGTTGGGATTGGAAAAGTGGAGAGAAAGAAAGAGATTTGGGAGAATGATTGGGGGAAGCAATAAGTTTGATTTGGTTGGAAAGAATATATTTGGGTTAGCTCTAAATTTTAAAAAGATAGTCTCTAGCTTGAAAAAGAAAGAAAAGAAGCCAAAATGGTTAAGCTTAAATATGAAGAAAAATGAAAGAGACTTAAGAAGCTAAAGGAGGAGCTAAACCAAGGAAAGTAATGGAAGCCAAACCATTGGTTGAAGAAAAAACCCCCTAGGCGCTTAAAGAAAAGAAGGATGATGAAGAGATGACACATAAGAAGGCAAAAATGCCTTGTGAATGGTAGCTATGATTGCTTCTTTGTGGGTTTAGAATTAGGGTCGATTTTGTAAAGGGGCATTGGGTAGATGGAAGTCTAGCCTTGTATGCATCAATTGCTCTTCACCCTTAGCATTTTGCCAAAGTTCATTCCTTCAATGAGAGATCCCTTGTTCAGAAACCGCCACATGTATTGAGATCATCTTTGTCTCAAAACCTTATCCTTAACCAAATGAGTTTGTTTGCATTGCATGAGCATGATACACTAGAAACCGCTAATTGAATGTCAAAGGATTATATGATAGGAAAGCTTGTGTAAGTTGAGGTTTACGCTTGATTCATGTAAGGATGGACATGGCTAGCTCATTTTGAGTAGACATGTTTGATCGCACCTTAGAGCTTGCACTTGGACTTGGATTTTTTTAATGATATTTTTGCTTGAGGACATGCAAAGGAGTAAGTTTGGAGGAGTTGATATCCTCATATTTTACCCTTCTCATGCATTCATTTAGCTTAGGTTTCATCTCATATGCATGGGGTTTCATAGCATTTCTTATTCGTTTTGTCTCATTTAGAGTATTAGGTGTTTGCATTAGGTCCTAGTGAGTCTTTGCATATTTTGGAGTATTTTTTCTAGGTAATTGGAGGCACTTGGTGACGTTTGGAGATTTGGGGCTAAAGGGAAGAGAGAATCCATCGGGAGCGCCCGAAAGAACTGGTCATACTGAGGGTCTCCAAGCAGATTCAGCCTCGATAACCTTCATGAGAGTTGTAGCCCAGAGAGTTATCTGTTCACATAAGTTCGATTCAAAATAATCAGACATATGGTTTGGGAGTTATCGCATTTTTACTGAAGATGTATCCGTCTGGCCGAGAAAACGCAACTTGCACCATCAGCACGGTCTAATGGGGTCGATCCTAGCACAGGGAACTCAACCAACCAAAGCTAACCGCCCAGATCATGCTCGGTTATAGACAAGACAAATATCAACCGACCAAGATCCACTCGGTTAACTCCACCCGGTCCAAACATCCAAGATACATCATCAGCCGAAGTGGCTCACAGATCAGGCCAAATGAAGACATTTCCATACCCAGTTTATTCTGAGGTCTTGATGAAAGTCATAGACAATCGAGCTTACGTTCATTTAGTGGTGGTTTCATATCATTCAGATCTGCCATTCAAGATATATGGTAAATATGGCAAGGACATATCTGTCTGGCATCCAAACGAGTTCTGCTCCAAATACAACGTCTGAAAGATCAACCCAGAGGAAGGGTTTCCACTCCGATTCAGCTTCTACGTTCTTTATAGAAGTTGTAGATAATTGAATTGGCTGTCTTCTAGAGTTGTATTCGGGTCATTCGGTTGACATGTTCAGGAGTTATGACCGATTCACTGAAGACGTATCCAGGTTTCGGCCGGGTCAATACCTGGTTTGTCCCGGGTTGACCCGGTCCGACCCCATTTACTATAAAAACCATTTGATATATCATAGTTTTTACCCATTTTAAGCCATGATATAAGTCTGTTTTATAGAGTTTTCTACTATTTTGTAGTGTTTTAGAGTCTTTTACAGGTTTTAACACGTTTGGAGCATAATTGGAGATATTGGAGTTTTCTGGAGCATTTTGGAGCAAAGCAGAAGTTCGTGTAGCTGAGTACCCGATTTGAAGCTTCAGTATCGATCGATACTGATTAGTATCGGACGATACTCACTGCAGCAAGACACGAGTCGCAACTTTTATGAAGAGTTGAGGAATTGCAAAATTACCCCAGAAGACTTTATTACTTACAAGAAGGCCCAGAACGTGTTTAGTAGTATTTATTTAGGTTTTACAGCCACTTGGGTGGCTACGCTTTGATTACGCTTGATTTTACTTTGGTTTTTGGAGAGACAACTCTGAACTCATGTTTCTTATTGATTTCTTTGATGATCTATTCAATCATGTTGTTTTCATTCTCCATGTCTGAGTAGATCCACTTTAGGTTTAGGGTTCTCATAAGAGTTTTTTTGAATGCTAGGTTGATTAGTTGATTAGGATTCACCATCTGAATTAGTTCTTCACCATAGGTTGTTCTCAAAGCTAATTCTAGGTTGACGAATCTGGAACTTAGATCTTAGGATAATTGATTAGGCACGAGAGTGTAATTAATTACCTGATAGAACTTAGGGTGAGTAAAATAACTATTCGCAAAGAGATTTGGTTTAGTTGTTTTGTGAACAAATCAAACTTGAACTAAAAACTGGTTTAGACTTTAGAATTCGCAAAGAGATTTGAAATTCTAGGATTTAGACTTAGATAGTTTTCGCAACGAGAGTTGGTTAGCTATATTTTAGTGATTTGAGTTTAAAAACCACACTAAATCTGAATCATGTTAATTAGTTTATCTGCATTCATTGAATTTCTGAGAATTATCCTGAGCCTATCTTTCTCCCAATCGAATTACAACTTATTTAATTTACGTATTGCTTTCAATTACATCTTTTGGTTTAACTTAATTTGAATCTATCTGATCTATTGTGTGATTTTTGAGTTCTTGTGTTCGATCCCTACATATACTACAACAACTGCTTTAGTACTTTCATGGTATTAATTTGAGCATATCACCATTTTACCTAATTTTTGCCACTTATCTCTTTTCTCATGCCTAAAAACCCTTCTTGAGAGAGATTGGGAGATTTGTAAGAGAGATCATTTTGATTTATGCAATTTAAGTTTGTCTTTCATTGATTTCTTCCTTCCATCTATCTTCTTTCTTGATTATTCATCACTCATCCATGGATTCAACTCTCATCCACATCGATTTTGAGTTGTTCCTAATGAGTCTTGAGTAGTTCTTTAGGATTTAGAGATGGGGTAGATTAGGGTGATTCAAGGCTTGATCCATGGTGTTTAGGGATAGTTAATCTTATATTCCTTCTTGAATAGTGATCCTAATTCTAGATCTAGCCTGAGAAAGTGGGTTTAGATCATAAGGCATTTCATGCACACCAAGTGTTTGATGAAATGCCTTGATGAACTATTCAAGAGATTTATTCTCCTAGCCTATGAGAATAGTTGTCTAAGTTATATTTTTTGTTGATCTTGTTTATACATTCTTAATGCTTGCTAATCAATGATTCACAAATGAGAATTTGTTAATGAATTAGTGATTAGCATAGTGATTAGTTGCTTGAGAAAGAATTAGTCAAGATTAAGGATCTTATGCCTAGGAATTAACTTGTTTGAGTGTTTGAACACCATGGATTAGACTTGGATTGCCTTATATCGATAACCTCATCTTTGAATCCGCTTTTGTTTATCGCATTACAACTTGTTTAGTTTGCTTTTACTTGCTTCAATTTAGTTTAATTACAAAACCCCACTTTGATTGCTTAACTCATTTAGTTGTATGCATTACTAATGCTTGGAACTTATACCTATGGATTCGATACCTCATATGCTATTTAGGCATTTGAGTAATTGATACACGGTAAAATCCTTGTATCAACGGGTTTGCTCATCACTTCACGCAAGATTTTTAGTTGAAGATACAAACAAATGTTTTTGTACAAAATATGTACGTAACAAAATAATTTCACCATAAAAACTACAACAAACACCCAAAACGGAACAAAACAATTTCATCATAAAAAAATTCTTGAGAAAATAGTTTGACAATCAAATACATTAACGATACAAAACTAGTAAAATATAAGTTTAGAGGGAAGATACTCACTTCAGTACCAGGGATGGTTGACATCGTTGATTAGATGAAAGAGCAAACACGATCCAAACATGAAATAGAAATTGCAGAGAATCAACATCTGAACATGGAAACGAATTCCATGACAAACCCAAAACGAATATTACCTCGGAGACCGAATTGAACAGCAATAGAAGCTTGAGCTGGGAGTTTTTTGATCGAGAGAGAAGAGAGAGAGATCGTCAGAGAGAGATCGTCGGAGAGAGGGATCGATCGTCGAAGAGAGAGAGAAGCGAGAGGATCAAACAGAAAAAGAAGAAGAGGTCAAGAGAAGATCAGAGAGATCGAAGCTTCTTCAACTCGATTCGAATCGGAGATTGAAGCTTCATCGTTTCGGAGAAGAAGATTAGTCAAGCTCGTGTAAGTGACTGAGGAGAAGATTTAGGGTTTTTTCTTATGTAATTACTTAATTTAGATAGAGTTATTTTTGTCATTTTAAATTTTTGGCTGAACCTAATCCATCTGGATGGTTCTCTCAGACTCATCCATAATTTTTCAGTTTTTTCATATGAGTTTTCAAAACTCATATGGATGAGTCGTTTAATGTAGCTAAACGAACATTATTTTATAGCTCCATCCAGAAGAGCAAACAAACACGACCCTAACCACACTAGCTAGTTCATCCAGTTGGTTCAACTCGGCCTTTTGATCTCACTTTATCCAAAAAATATTTTTATCTGTTACTCGATCGTAACTAAGTATTTTCTGATCATTATTTGATCATAACTTGTTATCGATCATTACAGTTATCTAAATCAAATAATCTGATATTTCCCTTCAGATTTACTACATGTAAGGGCTGGCCCTAGGCAAAAACTCTTAAAACAACGGATTTAGGTGCCAAATTTTATTTAAATTTTAGGGGCATCAATTTTAGATAAATTTCTTTGATACGTGTAGTGATGAGTTATGGTAAAAGGACATCATTTTGTTATTATTGTTGCATTGGTTTACTTATTTCTCAGTCACTTGTGATTTGTGATCTATTTTACCCAAAACAAACTGCTCCGTTTTTTATTTTGTGTGGTTTGTATCATTATGGTTCTTGAGAATTGTAACTAAATTCGTTCTATTTTATACAACCATGAGAAGTCATACCAGCATTGGCTTGATAATGTGTTTGGATTCATAGTGGATGTGCATGAAATTTATGCGATGATAATTTCATATATATGGCGGATGAGTTAGTTGTTAAGACAAGATGATTTATTTGCAGCACAACTAATGAAGATACTCGATTTCATCTATTTTTATTGTTGTTCTAAAGTTTTTTTTAGCGCGTCGTCTTTGACTTTTGAAATAAAGTTGGCCAAAACATCTTCTCTTGAAAACATGTTTGGAATTCATTTTAATTCGCAAACACCACAGAGTTTTAGAGTTATTCATTGGAAAACGATCATATTATGCAGTAAATAGAGATGTGAAAAAATATAAGAGATGCAGACTTGCAACTAGGGGATGGCAAAATATTTGAGATCCGTGATCCCATCCGACATCTCATCCGATCCAAAAAAATATGATATTTGAGGTTTCTGGATCTGCCAATACCCACGGATATCCGGATCCGCTCAAAATAGCTAAAATAATTAAAATAATATTATTTAATTTTTAAAATAATTAATAAACTAAAATATCAAATAAAAATTAATAAAATAATTAATTTTGGTGATATTTAAAGTTTTTATAAATATTATATATATAGATATATTAAAATATATATATGTATATATGAAACCGGATATGTGGATCCGGGTATACTGTGAAGGGTAACCGATCCGTGCTCATCCCTACTTGAAATATAAGAGGGAAAAAAATTATTAAGTTCTTGAAATGATATAGTGACATTGTCAATAGAGTGTGTAACAAAGCCAAAAAAAAAAGAAAAACTAGTTCAAAGTCATTGTAGGTCAAAGAGTGAGCGAGAAAAGAAGAGAAAAACCAAAGTTGGTTGCATGATTTCTAATGCGAGTCTTGATTCGTCTACTTTTCATGCGGAATAATAGTGTAAAACAAGTTTTTGTATCTAAAGATATAGAAAGACTATTGTTTTCAAAAAAATATATACTATAGTTTTCTATATTTGGGAATAATTTCAAATTTTTTTAAAAACACTGTTTTAGTAAATTTTTTAAAATTAAAACTACACAAAAATATAATAAATTAATATAAAAAAACTTAAATAAATAAATAACCCGCGGCGTTATGCGGGAGTCAACCTAGTAACAGATAAAAAAACTTAGTTGAATCACATGAGTAAAAATGTTTTTTATATATGTTATCAAGTACACGAGTGAAATTTGATTACTTGCCTTCACTTTTGTTTCTTTTATTTGTTTTTTTTTTTGGATTTTAGCTATTTGTCTTTTTGTTTACCTTTACTTTTTCGAACTTAACCACGTGTTGCTATTTCAAATAAACATTTGTCTATTTTGTGTAATGATCTTTTGTACAAAAAGTGGTTCGTAACTGTTGTTTCTTTTTATTGAGTGATAATATATTTTATTTCTATTATTAAAAATTGATTTGATCATAAATTAAAATTTGTATAAAAATCGTGTAAGAAAATAAAAAGGATATTTTCTCGTAAGAGAATAAAAAGGCATATCACTTTAACCTATGAAGTAATATAGCGGCCACTCATATTACTTTTTTTTTTAAAACCTAACAACATTTTCTGTTATATACAAAGATGCAAATATGCAATGTTCAAACAGAAAATGCCACATTTTCTTAGATTTGTTAGGATCTTAGAAAACACAAAGTTGGATCACGTTTATTGTTTCTGTAAAAGGTTGGAAGATTTAATTTATAAATGCAGAAAACATAAAGCTATATAAACGTTTAAAAAGTATCTTTATTTTCTATGCTTACCTTTGGTCGGCTAGATGTTCTATACGTATGGACTTAACATGAACACAATCCAAATCATTACTCTTTTTTTTTCTGGAAAAGTGAGTGTGATTGTAACAACTAATTTATAGATCTTTGCATATAGTCAAATCATGTGTATTCTTTTAATCTGACACGTTTTATGGAAACAGTAGAATCAACTACCTTCAATTTGTAGAATTTGTTGGAGAAATGCAATTACATCAATGTTTCTTGCCGGATGATTTGTGAAATGCCTCAATTTCTTCTTCTTGGCTATGGTTACCTTCTACGTTTTGGTTTCTTATTATAGATTGAAATTCCTTTTAAACTAAAGAGGTAAATTAACGTCCAATGTGAAGGCACGTACAATATGTCAAGATCGCCTCACTCACTTGCAGATTAAATCTAGAATATTATAGTTGACATGTACAATATGTCTTTCATGTTGATTCATAAAAATTACTTTTGTTGTCCAAATCTAGAATACTAGGTTGAAACCACGACTATTCAAAATTGTCAACGCACAAAAACTTATATGCTTTTATGGGTTCGGTTGAACAACTCATATAAGCTTTTAGCTATAATTGTCTAATTGGATTTTCTAAAACTAAATCTAATAACAATGGATAGTCTCATATAATATGAAAATTAGTTTTTAGTTTCTGACACCTTAAACAGTGATTGGGTAGTGGAAATTACTCTTTACCCCTATTTTTATTTATTTTTTGTTATTTCTTCTCTCTCTTCATCAAATGTCTCTGACAAACTTCTCGGTGATGAACATTGTTTCCGAAATTAGTGTGAACAGTTTTGTCGGCATCCCATGAACAATGTTGCAATTAACATAAATTAGAAGGATGATTATAAGATAATTTTTTTCTCTTTCTTAGTTTTATAATTTTGGAGTCAACTCTAATATATACCTAATGAAGTGGTCAACCAATGCTATTCATCTAATTCACTCATCAATAATAAGGAGTTTATTGCGCATCAAGTACAAAACAATTCATGCTTACCAACTTTTTTTAATTGTATAGGTTGGTAATGTTTTTGCAGTGTTTTTTCATATTTTTTAACTATGAAAATTATACATATTCAATAAAATTATGTTTGGAGACTTCGAGTAATCTTACAAATTACATAATAGAAAAAGCTAGCGACCGTAGAAAAAAATAAATAAAGGGGAAAACCATGATGCTAAAAAAACTAATTTTTATAAAATAAAATAAAGAAAGGGAAAATATATATATTTATTTATTTAAGTTGTTTTCTCTAATATGAAATTAGTAAAAAAACAAGAAAAGTTGTTACAATTAAAGAAGGTAATTCAATCAGCAAATTTGTATTGTTCTTCTTTGTAGTCTTCATTAACTTTCGATTTTATGCATTTTAAGTACATATGTGTCAAAGAAAATTATGGTTACACAAAAACATAGTAAATGAAAAGCAAAGATACAACATACAATTGTATATATCTTAATTACGATATCCATAAGAGTTCAATTATTAGTTTAATAATTTGCATTAATACGGTCAATATAAATGTATGTCTATAACCATCTTTTAAATTAAATCGCACTATTCGTCAAAAAAAGAAAATCGCATTGTAATCAATTATACACATAAAATTCTAGTAGCATTGAGAAAACATATATGAGTGGGGTTTTGAAAGATTTTAAGAAGCTATCTACAAATTTCATCTAACAATATAATATCGCAATTAGGATATACCTTTTTTGTTAAAAGGTTTCCGCAATTAGGATATACATTTTTTTGTTAAAAGATTTCTGCAATTAGGATATACATTTTTTCTTGTTAAAAGGTTTCCAAAATTTACAATAGTTATATCGTATTTATAAAGCTATAATAAAAATGAATTATCATTGAACGTATTGATTTTATAGAATTAGTGTATGTATATATGGATACACATTTTATATACACATATAAAATTTGATTTTACAATAATCTTATTTAGACAAAGTTCAATAAGTCGTCATCAATTGCCAATTTCAGTAATTCTCATACAAAAGTAAGTTCCAAACCAACCGTTGCGAATATCCTTTGGCTTCTTCTAACTTTAATTTATAACATTTTTGTCATTCTCTGAAATGAGTCTGTAACCCCCCTTATTAAAATGGTTGGTTTCAACTCTTTTGATCTTCTCGTAGGGTACAACTAGATAACTCTTTTGCAATTACAAAAATAACAAGCCAATCATATTCTTAGGGGTCACTAATTTTCTTTTACTTTAACCCGGAGCTAAACTGTTCATTGAACCTTGTTTTTTGTTTTTTTTTTGGATTTGAAAAAGTTGTTTTAGTTTTTCTTTCTTTCTCTATTGCATGGTAGAGTTAGTTTTCTATTTCTTTTCTTTTTCCCCTATAATACTTTCAAGCACTCCGACTAGAAAACAAATCAAAGCAAAAGAAAATATAGAAGTTTTAAAATAACTCATTGATTAAAAGTTTGAAATGAGTTCCCAAGAGATGAAGAAGAAAGAAAAAGGAAAAGAAACTTTCACTTTCGAAGAAGATCTTAGAACTTCCTTTCATCATGTCGATCACTTTGATCAGACTGAGGAAGTCTCTATGTATTTCAGTGAGGAAGGAATAGCGGCTCTCCTAGAAGCTAATAAGGAGAGACATAGAGAAAATTTAGAACTAGATCAACAATCTAAGAAAGATCATGGTAAGAAAGTTGATGGTGTTCAAGACAAGAAGAGTTCATCTTCAAAGATCACGCCATGGATTTTTTATACATCAGATGAAAAGGCGCGGTTGCGGTGGTCAAGAGACCTTCACGATTGCTTTGTCAGTGCAGTGGCGAAACTCGGTGGACCTGACAGTTAGTAACATAAAATTTCATTTTTTTTCTTGAGTTTTTCATTTCTTCACTTACATTTTTCATTTTATCGATCTACTTTGATTTTGCTTGTTATATCCATCTTTAGTTTGTACTTTTTCCTGGTTTCTATGTTTGCTTTGGGTTTTAAGATTTTTAATGAACACATGCATGGTTGTAATCTAGGAGGAAATTGGTCTATATATGTTTGTGAATTGTGATCGGCATCTATCTATGAATTTACTTCTTCTTCTTTTTAAAAAATTTTTTTCAATAATTAGGATTCATCAATCTTAAGATATAATTTTATAGGAGGAAAAAAAATGATTACAATTGTTTTGTGTCTTCTAAATTATATTAGATAAAGTTTGCAAGAGTTCAAAGATATGGTTTTTTTTTCATTTATGGTTTGCATTTCAATTGTATATATATTTGATACTTATGTTTGGTATTGTTTATCTTTAGTTTATATTGAGAAAAAAGTAAGATATGCTTTATTTATATGGAGTACATATGTGATTTTTAAAGGATATATACATTACTTAACTTAATATTTCACAAATCAAACCATTTGTACAAACATTCTGCTTCTTGTAGATAAGTTTTTTTTTGTTGTTGAAATTTTGGCTATTACCAGAATGATTTTTTTCTTAAGAAATTAATTGTTTTAAAGTTTTCAAAGATGTCTACATATGTTAGATATTTTTTTTTTTTCTGTTATTTTGAAAATTGAACTTGTTAAATTGTATTTTTATTGACATAAAGCTTTGAATTTGTGTTGGTAAAATTGTAGAAATTTTAGTTGTTAATCTTGATCTTACTTAGTTGTTTCAGAACTAAATTTGGAATGTTTATGATTTATCCGACATTTTATTTGCGGCGAATAACTTTCGAATATATTTATTTTGGATTTTTCGATATGTGATCGATGTTTTGTCGTTTTTAATTGATGTCAAATTAATGAAAACTTATTGTTAGCATTTCAGCACGCGTTATTGCATTCATATTTTTAGAAAGATCTATTATATATTATATATCACATATTTTGTGAAAGATTTTTAAATGGATATATACATTACTTAACTTAATATTTCATAAATCAAACCATACATATATTTTGCTTCTTGTAGATAACTTTCATATATTTCTTTTTTTGAAATTTTGGTTATTACCAAAATAATTTGTTCTTAAGGCATGACCAAAGAAATTAGTTGTTTAAAATATTTCAAAGATGTCTACATGTGTTAGTTCTTTTATAGTTTTCTGTCATTTTGAAAACTGAACTTGTTAAAATGTATTTATGTTGACATAAAGCTTTAAATTTGTGTTGGTAAAACTGTAGGAATTTTAGTCGCTAATCTTGATCTTACCTAGTTTGTTGTAGCAATAAATTTGGAATGTTTATGATTTATCAGACATTTTATTTGCGTGAGTATCTTTAGAATTTATTTATCTTGGAGTTTTTATATGTTATCAATATTTTGCCGTTTCTAATTGATGTCAAATTTGAAACATAATTGTTATCATTTTAGCACGCGTCATTGCACTAATATTTTGTGAAATATCTATTATATATTATATATTGTATGTTTTGTGAAAGAGTTTTAAAAGGATATATACATTAATTAACTTAATATTTCACAAAATCAACCCATTTGTACAAACATTATGCTTCTTTTAGATAGTTTTCATTTTCTGTAATTTTGAAAATTGAACTTGTTAAAGTGTATTTTTTGCTGACATTGAGCTTTGAATTTGTGTTGGTAAAATTGTAGGAATTTTAGTCGTTAATCTTGATCTTACCTAGTTTAGTGTACTAATAAACTTGGAATGTTTATGATTTATCTGACATTATACAACTTGGAATGTTTATGATTTATCCGACATTTTATTTACGATGAGTAACTTTCGAATTTATTTATCTTGGATTTTTCGATATATGATCGATATTTTATCGTTTTTAATTGATATTAAATTAATGAAAGCTTATCGTTAGCATTTTAGAACACATCATTGCATTCATATATTTTGAAAGATCTATTATATATTACATATCGGTCAAATTTTAATTTTCGGTTACACCAATGATATAAAACATGTATATCATCATTATTCATTGGATCTTACTTCCGAGTCCATAAATGGTCGAACATGAATTATTGGATGTTTTTGCCATCTAGAGTGTAGCATTGTTGGTGGGATGATTAAGTTCATATACAAATATGTGTTGGTAACATATATAAGACCAATAGCTTATATCACAACTATTTCTGTTTCTACAGAGGCAACACCAAAAAGTGTCAAACAGAAAATGGAAGTTGAAGGAATTGCACTTCACCATGTGAAGAGTCATCTTCAGGTCAATTATTATCTTATCTTCTTCATTTGAATCAAAATTAACTTTAAGTTCATATAATTTTTTATTAACACTCGCGTTTTCTTATCTTTCCAGAAGTTTAGACTTGGAAAGTGTAACATACGGGAGGAATCAGATCCATATAATAAACGTATGTTCAGCTCCATTCCCTTAAATATTATCTTCTATGTTTTTTCTTTGGTATCATTCTTCTTGAAAATTGATTTTAAGTATTGTTAGCAAGAAGTGCTCGAGTCTATCCAGTGGATATTATTTTTGTAAATTTGATACCCCCAGTTTGGATGTCCGAACCGTTCTAGGTCTCTAGGCTGTTGACAAAAAAAAAAAAGTATTGTTTTAAGAAATAAGATAAAAGTGAGTATTATTTATAATACAAATATACTAAATATCTCTTTATGCACATATATTTTGAAATTTATTTATCTATATTTCTAAATTATCATATAAAAAATATTGTTGGTCGATATAAAAACCATATATTTATAATTTATAAACTATAAAGTTGATATTTTTGTTGATGTTTTAAGTTGACCAATGTAAAAAGATATCAGACATATATTTTATTTATATTATTATTTGTTTTCTGTTTTATATAACTCTAATATTTATTTAATTACTTTAATCTTGAAAATTATATATATATATATATATATAACAAATACACTAACAAAATTAAATGTCTTATATTCTATCTTGTTTCTTAAGGTTATAAAACTGCTCGACGCATTTTTAAAACATATGCTTCATCAAGTTCACCTCACCCACCAGTAAACATGTAAGAAAAAAAATACTTTTACCGTATAATATTAGCACAACTTTATTCACACCATAACAAATTGGTCATGCTCATAAGTTACGAGATTATTGAACATGTTAATTCAAAATTGAGTAGAAGACCTAAAGTTGCGGGACCTGTGAAGCCAAAGAAGGCAAAAGAAGTCCAAGGATCACTTTACATGCTTATAGAGGTAAATTTGTTAGAGTTTTTTTTTTCATTAATTAACTAATATATATAACGACTTTTTCCATTAATTTTGAAAATACTTTGTAGCAAGATTTACATCAACAAAGATGTCGGGAAGCAGAAAGAATGCAAATGGCTTTTGCAATAGAGAATAACCGCAAAATGTTGGAGGCACAATATTTAAAGGCAAGTATGGCTCCATCTCAATATAGAGCAACTGCTATAACTCAACAACCAGCTTCACAAAAACTAAATCAGGAGACAAGTCATACAAGTTCTGTCATTCCACAAACTACCATTTCCGTTGAAGACTTTTGCAACAACAACATGGCTTGTCTGTCTCAGTGTGGTTTTACTCAGGACACAAGCCATACAAGTTCAAGGTACGAGCAACAACATGTGAATAACTCAATGATACATTCAGCTCAAGGAAATCTACAATTTAACGACGCACACAACTACAACATGGCTCAAGGTTACATCAATCCATATGTGACTATTGAGCCACAATTGGTGCCTGGCTCATTCATAACTCAGCAACACTCATATTCCAATGGAACTTTTCTGCCTACCGCGGTACCACCAACAATCGATTATCTTCATCAGGTAATGAATGACACTTCTTCGACATTTTGGATATTGCGGTTTTTATAGCAAATCACATCTTTGTTAAATAATACTTTAGTTACGATTGTTTTTTCTTTTCTTTTCAGGGTAGTACTTCACACAGCACAATTCCACATTTGATGACACCACAACCAATACAAACATATACTCCATACTACAATTATCCTTCATACAATACTCTTGAAGCGGTTAAAGCCCAACTCAGTGCATTTCATAACTCAAGCACTAGCCGAATTCAAGAAACACCTTCTCGCGAAACAAACTTATCGTCTTCTGTCACAAGGGATGAGGAAGATCTCGTGGATAAGTATATCGATTGGGATAAAGTTGAAGAAGTGGATATTGATCAGTTTGATCCAGTCGCAGTCCTCGAGGCTTTAGGTTTTGGAGTATAAGTCTTTAACCTAAGAATTGAAAAGTGTTTGGTACTGTTATGTTGATCGTCATAATATGTTTGTATTAGAAAGACATAGAAGTTTATTTAGCTTTATTATCCGTTTATTTCACATAAGATAGAATATCCACACAAAAAAAAACTATAATCAAACTTAAGTTTGACCTCTGACATGTATTATCTCTTAACCGTGATTTACATTATGCTACCAAATGTTATTTTCATGTCCTCGCTTCAAAATTGAAATTATTCATCATGTCTAATTCATATGAGACTTTTATCTCTTGCGTAAATAAGTCAATTTTGTATACAAATTTGTCTATATAGTGGAAAACTTGTTCATGGCGAATATAATCATTTTCACTAAGTATTTCGTATATAAACTTGTCCAAACTTTCTACTAATTACGTATATACCATTGTCTATGTGACTGCCTAAATAAGTATATTGACAGTGAGCCACAATCATCCTTTAGTTGGCGATCCATTTGAACCTCTACTTATTTTTCTCAACTAGCTAGGTACAATTTAAATAAAAACAAACAATATAGAGTCGCATCCATTTGGTACGAAAGATTGTATGTAGAGCTATAAGAGAAAAGACGAAGCCTGAAGATGAAGAGACGACCACCATGACCTCCGTTTCTCCGCCGTGCCCAGATCCGCCTGACCCTCCTCCTCTGCCAACCTCCACCCAACAGCCTTCTCTTTCCTCGGATTCAATCCTACCGTCTCCAGATCTAGATCTGGAAATTATCACTTCAGATCTAGCTCGGGCTAACTCAATCCCTTCCGATACTGCTACCGTTTCCTTCGGAGGCTCCCCCTATGTTGCTCGTCTCCCTTCATCTCCTGTTCCGGCGAACTCAAACTCAGCCCGGTAACAGCCCATTCCTTCGGAGGCTTCTCTTTCGATGCTCTGCCGTCCACAATCTCTTGGGCTGCAAAAGTAAAGGCACCTCTTCAGCGGGTCACTTATCCTCTTCTCACAGACTCCGGCATTCCGTATACCTACTGCTATCTTCATGGAAGGAGCTGCTCGACACCGTGAGTTTGTAGCACTCACCTTCCTTGACAAAACTCCTTTTATGGGAAAAATACATGCTTTTTTATCTTATCTTTGAGGAAAAGGTAAAAAAATCGAAGTCTTCTGTAGCTCCTCTAGAACTATTGTCGCTCGGATTCAATCGGAAGTAATGAGACATAAAATATTTGAAGTTCAACTCTGGCATATTGGGGGTGATGCTTTCATTGCCCAAGAATGGTCGCACAAATTCTCCTACTCAAAGCCTAACTTGGAAGCTATTCCAATTTGGGTTAGATTCAGGAACGTCCCTTGCGATTTGATTACAGAAGCTGGTTTATTTCATATTAGTGGTGCTTTAGGTCATCCAGTTGCTGTTAGAAATCTTAATGGTTTTTCTTCGGGAGAAGTTCAAGTTAAAATTGATCTATCCAAGCCATTATCCAATCTTATTGAAGTGGAGACAGATGAAGGGGATATTATCACTCTAGAGGCGTCTTATCTCCGTCTTCCTCCGGTTTGTCCATATTGTCGTATTATTGGTCATCGTGATTCTGCTTGTATGATGCTCAAACTCTCGCCTAGCTCTGAAGTGCATGAGACAAAGAGCAAACCGGTTTCGACGAATCCAAAAACGAAAGACATTGTTGATGTTGTTGTCGGATGTCTTGCGTTTTTGGATTCGTATGACGTTGTTGGTCCGATGACCTCTGATCCTCAAGAGGTTAATATCACTCCTCCAGCCATCAGCGACACTGTTTCTACGGCTACCACCGTATCGGAGGCTCTCACAACCACAATAATCTCTCCCCAAAAGATTGCAATTGTCATGGAAGGTCTCCCTACTATCGTAGATATTACAAAAGAAAAAAGTCCCCTTGAAAAGGTTGGAGGCACTCCTGAT
Source organism: Eutrema yunnanense (assembly GCA_002933935.1). NCBI lineage: Eukaryota > Viridiplantae > Streptophyta > Magnoliopsida > Brassicales > Brassicaceae > Eutrema > Eutrema yunnanense. The sequence goes on along the minus strand of PKML01048600.1, from coordinate 618,585 downwards.
CGGGTCTCGTCTCCATCTTCTGCTCAAATTGAAGATGACGTTATAGCCATTACCTCTAAACCATATGAGACAAGCCCTTCTTCCACTTTCATAAGTGAGAAATCTCCTTATAATTCCGACTCTTTTCCTACCGTTGATATTTCTACTCCTCCTGCTCCGGTTATCTTCGGTGGTCTTTTTGATAAGAATAGAGTATTTAAGGGAGATGATTTTACTCATCAAAAATCTCGAAGAGGTAGGTCATTAAAACCTTCTCAAAAGACAAAAGAAATGCAATGGTTGCAAAGTCGTGGTCGTCGAGGCCATGGTGGTCGTGGATCTCAAAACTAGACTTTTGTTTAGTTCTGTCAATCCTCGTTATCTTTAAGCTTTTAGTTTTCTTGAGTTTTTGGTAGATTAAGTTAAACCTTAATCTTTTTCTTTTGTGTAATGTTGTAATGTTCTTTTTTTTTTTAAATTAATGAAAACCCTGTAACAAAAAAAAAAACAATATAAGTGAACCATTAAACGAAGCACTTTGGGTCGCAATTGGATACTCCAACATTTTTAGGGTTTGTATCAAATTGTATTTGTATATCTCTATAATATTATTTAAGAAGACATTTTTAAAAATGAACTTTGTTTTGTAACTTATTACATGAAATGCCATTACAAATAACAAAGAATAATTGAAATAGGAAACGATATAATAGTCTTTTAAAATTATTGATTAGAATATGGAAAATATATATTTTGCATTAAAGAGATTATTTATTATTTTATTTTTTGATTATTTTATTACTATATAATTTAAAATAATAAGAAACTCATATATATTCAAAAAAATCTATTCAAAATATTACTATATTTTTTTACTATAGTTTATTATATTTTATTTGAATGTATATCAACAAAAAAATAGTAAAACATTTTACTAATTTTATAAAAATTTAGATACAAAAAACTATTTTTTTAAGAGTTCGTAGACTAACACAAAAATAGAGTAATTTAACGGTGCATATTAGATATTGTTTTTAAGATTATAAGTTTTTACGGGTTAACCCGAATTATATTTTATTCACTGCAAAATGGGTTAAATAGACAAATTATTATAAATTGGCAGTTTTATCTATAATCATTAGTTAGCTATATTGTAAAATTCACATAAAAGCAATTTTTTTAAATTTCAAAACAATTTCTTTTAAAAAAATTACTCCGCGCTATAATTAGCGCGGGTTAAATCCTATTACGTCCAAATGTGAAAACTTTATTCTTCCTAGTTAAAAAGAATCTTATAAAATTATTTTTCATCTATATAATATGATCTCAAAATGATCGTAATAAACCATACCAATTTTCTCCCTCGGGGGAGAGATTGTTCCTATCTACATCCTTCAGAACTCAAGCAGGACCGAGAGTTGAATATCGACTTCAAATCAATCATATATGAAACCCTTTCGAAGGATTTTTTGATTATTATCTATGATTTTAACCTTCTATCTTATTTTTATTATATTTTGCATTTCAATTATGTATCAAATTTGAAAATTAGAGAATAGAAATCTTTGGCAAATAAGTTTATGGTTTCATTGCGTTTAACCGCAAGTTAAAATTATTATAAGTTTGTTTTGCACAAAGAATAAATAGAGAATGACTTCCATTTCTTTCCTTAGACTATAATCAAAACATATTTTAATAAATTTTATTGTCTTTCGACCTACAACAACATTTGATGCCAGATGGCTCTTGTTCACATCTGCCCACTAATTGAATGCTTTGACGTGCACAATCCCTCTCGCATGCTGCTTTTCCTGCCTCACCCGGATCACACGGACCGTGGCACGCTCTATATTCTTGTTTTATTCCAAACCCTATATACAAATAATCAATAAAAAAATATTTAAATTAAATGATTATTAAATATCATAAAATGATTTAAACATATCTATATATAAAAAGCGAGGAGTATAATAATAAGCTATTACCAGAATTGCTATCGGTGCAATGAACATAAGAGATGACAAAGAGGATACTAAAAACAAATGCAATTAACATTTTTTTGGAGATAGCCATTTTATATGATATTCTCTTAATTTATTTTTTGAGTGTTGTGCTTTTCTTTGGATGGTTATATATATAATAACACAAATATACAAAAAAGGAATTTTCTTTCCTGGCAAAATATAAATCATATATATCACCATATATATACAAATTTGTTACCACTTTTTGGTCAAGAATATCTAATTTTACTATCATAAAAACAAAGAAAGATTTTACTCTTTCTATATTGGACCACTTGACACAGTTTTAAAATAATAATTTTAAATATTATAATTAACATATCCAAAAATCATATATGCAAATTTGTTACCTTTAGTTTTGGTCAAAAATATCCAAATTTACCATAATGATTTCAAAAAAGGGTTTCACTCTACTCCTATTTGACCACTTGGCACTAGGATCATAGTGAAAATTAGTAAAAAGAAAATAGTGTAATGTAATAAATTCAAAACTATAGTAAAAAAAAGTTATATATGTTGTTTTGTAAAAATAACAATAAATCCTGCTATTGATCACTTGGTATGTATTTCTATTTTTTTATAAAAGAAAAATTTATTATTATATCATAATTTATAAATCAAAACTGTATAAAAAATGAAATTTGTTAATAGTTTTTTGGTCAATAATGTAATATCCCGGATTCGCTATCGAGACCCATTTAAAATTTCGGAACAAAAGACCAAAACCGTGACGAAAGCCCAAAAGCTCATAAATCTTTTTTTAAAAATTTATGAAAACCCTTTAACAAAAAAAAAACAATATAAGTGAATCATTAAACGAAGCACTTTGGGTCGCAATTGGATACTCCAACATTTTTAGGGATTGTATCAGATTGTATTTGTATATCTCTATAATATTATTTAAGAAGACATTTTTAAAAATGAACTTTGTTTTGTAACTTATTACATGAAATGCCATTACAAATAACAAAGACTAATTAAAATATGAAAGGATATAATAGTCTTTTAAAATTATTGATTAGAATATGGAAAGTATATATTTTGCATTAAAGAGATTATTTATTATTTTATTTTTTGATTATTTTATTACTATATATTTTAAAATAATAAGAAATTCATATATATTCAAAAAAATCTATTCAAAATATTACTATATTTTTTTACTATAGTTTATTATATTTTATTTGAATGTATATCAACAAAAAAATAGTAAAATATTTTACTAATTTTATAAAAATTTAGATACAAAAAAACTATTTTTTTAAGAGTTCGTAGACTAACACAAAAATAGAGTAATTTAACGGTGCATATTAGATATTATTTTTAAGATTATAAGTTTTTACGGGTTAGCCCGAATTATATTTTATTCACTGAAAAATGGGTTAAATAGACAAATTATTATAAATTGACAGTTTTATCTATAATCATTAGTTAGCTATATTGTAAAATTCACATAAAAGCAATTTTCTTAAATTTCAAAACAATTTCTTTTAAAAAAATTACTCCGCGCTATAATTAGTGCGGGTTAAATCCTATTACTTCAACATTTAAAAGATCATTTCTGCTGAGTCACATCAGTGCCTAATATTAATTAAATACTATAGCCAAAATAAAATAAAAAGAATGATTGCCATTTATTTCATTCGATTATAGTCAAAATTAAATAAAAAGAATGATTTCTTTACCTATTTACATATAAACAGTAGTGTGAAATTTAATTTTTTAAACAAATTTAAAAACGAAATTGTTTTTCCATAATCTAATCTATTTCTGAATTCGATTTTGCATACTCTAATAGTTATTACTTGAATTAAGGATAAAATGTATAAAACTTTTTTTTGAAAAACCTTATAAAGAAAGAACTTATACTTAGTTGATTTTATAAATAATTTTAAACTTTAAAAACATCATAGATTTTATATTGAGTTCATAATATAACGTCCAAATGTGAAAACTTTATTCTTCCTAGTTAAAAAGAATCTTAAAAAGTTATTTTTCATCTATATAATATGATCTCAAAATGATCGTAATAAACCATACCAATTTTCTCCCTCGGGGGAGAGATCGTTCCTATCTACATCCTTCAGAACTCAAGCAGGACCGAGAGTTGAATATCGACTTCAAATCAATCATATATCAACGAAGACGATCTCTTCTTAGGAAACACTTTAGGTTAAATAGGTTCAATCTCCATGTCTGAGTAGATCCACTTTAGGTTCAGAGTTCTCATAAGGGTTAGAGAACCTAAAGTGGATCTACTCAGACATGGAGATTGAAAACAACATGATTGAATAGATCATCAAAGAAATTAATAAAACACGGGAGTTCAGAGTTGTCTCTCCAAAAACCAAAGTAGAATCAAGAGTAATGAAAGTGTAAAGAGAACGTAGCCATCAAAGTGGCTGAAAAAACCTAATTATAATCCTAAAACACGTTCTGGGGTTTATTGTAAATATTAAAGTCTTCTGGACCAAATTGCAATTCTTCAACTCTTGGAAAGTCGCGACTCGTGTCTGCTTCAATGGGTATCGACCGATACTAGGCAGTATCGATCGATACCTAGCGTCAAATCCGGTACTCAGCAACACGAACTTCAGCTTTGCTCCAAAATGCTCCAGAAAGCTCCAATATCTCCAATAATGCTCCAGACGTGCTAAAACCTGTAAAAGACTCTAAAATACTATAAAATAGTAGAAAGACTCGATAAAACGAACTTATATCATGGCTTAAACGGGGTAAAAACCATGATATATCAGCAACCCTGCTCGTAGTAGTCATCTCGCACCAGAGGTGAGTCCATGTTTCAAAGGTGAAACGAAGAAAAACAAAACCAATTAAAATTAAAAAGAAAAATTTTGTCTTAGAGTCGATTTACTAACCTCTAAGGTGTGAAAGAAATTGTAGCGATTAACTCCCCGACAACGGCGCCAAAAACTTGGTAGATGCAGATTCGTCTCCGAAACTCTAGGTTTAAAATTTATAAACCTAAGGGTTCTGCAAGTGCACAGACCTGCGTTGTAGTACTTTAGGTATCGATCCACAGGGAGAAAAAGCCGTTCTGCGAGACCTTAGACATAGAATAACAAGGAAGTCTAAGACGAGAATAAGTTTTTATAGGGATTTTTGTCAAGAAAATGTAAAGAACATAAAAACGGAAAATTGCTTGTAAGGAAAATATGAAAATCGATGGCTTGAAAATAAGACGGCAAAAACAATTGGTAAACTATGATAAAATGGTGTTGGGTCGACAGGAATATCTTAGGGTATGCTCGATTCAATCACGATCTCTAAGCTCTTAGTAACTGTTTCTAGATTTCAACTCCACAAAATGAACACAATAAACGGTGTAGCCTACTTTTGTACATTGTACGCACCAACAATCTATACACTCGACCAGTAGTTTTCGTCTCTAGCCGCGCGAAAAATCTTGTTGTTCGAACTGGTTCTTCTTAGTTCACAGCACTCCATAAGTACTTTCGAAATATTACGACGCACACTCTCTTATGGATAATGATTCAAGTGTTTTTAGATCCATCACTTTTGGTGGTACTTAACACCTATGAATCACTCTAGTTCATGACGCTAGATTTAGCATTAACAACTATCCATAAGAAAGAGCTCTAGAAATCGGCTAGGATTTTATCTCGTGAAATCCTTATCGAACATATAATTTCCCTTTGATAATTCCTTTAAACCTAACAATGAAAACTACTCGAATATAGATGAAATGAAAATTATGATTGAATAAATTGCATGAGATTGATGAAGGAGCTTGATACACAGAGTTTTAATCCCTGAAATAATTATGCAAGTCCACAGTAAACGCAGTAGTACTTAGGGGTCGAATCCACTAGAGACCAAAGAATCACACTACGAGTTTATGAGAATCGAGTTAAGCTAAGATGAAAAATATGAGGTTTTGTTGTAAGGCTGTGAATAGTGACGAACATAACAAATAAATAACTTAAAACAAGTAAATAAAGATGTAAAATCAGTAGAGAAGGGTGCTAGGCATCGGATAATTCGCAACGATTCATGGATCAAATAAATAAGAAAGTTAAACAAGAGAAAGTCGATAGATAATGTTCTAGAACTCAAATCACGAAAGGATAATTGATATACTCCTGTAGCACCAATTACTATGTTTAAATGACATAAAATTACTCAACTCCCGCTGGCAAATAAGTATTTAAACATGCATAGATAGTTCAAGATTGATTTGTTCACAAGGCTTCACAATTCTACTTCCGTAGATTATTATGCTTTGCTCACCTAAATTGGTTTAAGCAATTCAACAATACTGTCGGTGAGTAAATTACTTTAATAATGATATTCTCATAATTTACTTGTTTTAGCATGCATTTTACTTAGTGTTTTAAGTCGCATGCATGCATACTCATGGTTTTCCTTAGTGTTTTAGTCTTAATTACAGTCTAGGGTGTTTTGCATTAGTTTCTAGTGAATCTTGCATCATTTGGAGTGTTTTCTAGGTCATTGGAGATGTTTTGGGGATGTTTGCAGTGATGAAGCAAAGGAGAAAGTAAGGGTCACCCGAGGTGTCTGAAAGATCTGTCCAGACGAAGGGTTTCCAATCGAAACTAGCTTCGATGATCTTCATGCAATGGATGGGAAAATGAGTTACATGTCGACTGGAGGTGGTTTGAAGGAGTTCAAACAAGTGGTTCAGGATATATGGCGATTTTACTAAGGGTACGTCTGTCTGGCCACGAGACCTCTGACCAATACCGGCCAGTTCCCAGCCGTCACCATCCATCCGGTATCGGGACAGGGACATGTACTGGCCCAGTGCACCATTCGGCATCCATCCGGCGTCATCCATCCGGTATTGGGGCAGAGACTTGTACCGGCCCAGTGTACCGGACAGCTCCCATGCGGTACTTTGCTCCTAGTCCAAAGTACCAGAAAAATCGATCCAAACGAAGGTCTTCTCATTGGATTTAGATCTTGACCTCTTGATGAAAGTCATAGGAAATTGAGTTATTTTCATAATGGCGTTGATTTCGGGTCATTCGGAGTTGAACTGCAAACGTTATCATCCTCCGTCGATTCTCCTTGCTTGACAGGAATCTCTCTCATGTGAAGACCTCGTGTACTCCCTCTGCCGTTTCTACTCCAGCGAGTCCTCTATGTCAAACATCTCCATTTTTGAAGTTTTTCCATCACTGGATGACACTGGAATCAATGTGGCCGCTGAAGCTCAACATCCCCGAATAGAGATCTCTGCTTCCGACACAATCTCCGCCGCCGCCATCTCTTGCCTGAGAAGAACTCTTCTCCACTGCAATCTTTTTTTCCTCTCTCCGCCGCATCTGTTTTTCCGGCGAGAAACTCCTCAATCTTCTCACTCGATGTGATGAAACTTTCGTCTAGTCCTCCGTCAACCAGCGTCTCCTCCTTCTCGGATCTACCCTCGTAGGATTGGTAAGTCGGCGTGAAGAGTCATACAACGACGATTCGTGGAGAAGCATCACCGACTCAGTAACACAACCTGTCAAGAACCATCTTCTTTCTTTTCGTGTGTTGTAGTTGGTTTGTGACGTATCCCTTCTATGTTTTCGTCTGTTGTAATGTTTTGTGTTTTGTGCGAGATCTAGTGTTCTGCTAAGTCAGGATTCGTGTTGTCTCTCTAGCTTGTTTGCTAAGCTTTGTGATCTTCTGGATGATTTTTCTCTTCGGTCTGTTGGAAAGTTGGTGTGGTTTCGAGAGGCTCTAGTTTTTGTGATCAATTCTCTAAGATTCTATTTTTTTGTCGATCAGCTTGATTTTCAGGGTTTAGAATTTTCTAGCGTTTTGCTAAGAGCTTTGCAGTCTCTCTATCTATAATCCAGTTCGTGAGTTGTTGCTTTGTTCCTCTGATCAGAATCACCTACAACACCTTTTCACCATTAATACCATGAATATTTTGTCGGGATCTATCGTTGTCCCTCGCATTGAGGTGTACTTCTCTGCTATCAACCAAAAATCTTCTGCTATTTCAGCCTCTAGGGTGTCCCCGAAATCACCTTTTTCTTTCATAAACTAAAAATTATTTTTCATTTATGCAAGACTTTCAATCTTCTTTTGGGTATGACAAATTATTCATTTAAGCAAGACTTTAAATCTTATTTTGGATTAGCTCTTTTTTACATGGATTCTTTTGAGGTTAAGATTTTGCTTTCAAATAATCGTATGATCGATATTGAAGCTACAATCGATGGACACAAGGTGTTTATGACTTTTGTGTATGGTGATCCGGTCGTTACGTGTCGTGAAAATGTTTGGGAACGTTTAACTAGGATGAGCCTCTCGAGATCAAGAGCATGGTTTATGATATGAGATTTCAATGAGATTATAAGTAACCAAGCAAAGAAAGGTGGCCGAAAACCCCTTGAATCATGTTTCTTACCGTTCAAAACCATGCTATCGAATTGTGGTATGATTGAATTCCCATATAAGGGTAACTTTTTATCATTGCTCGGCTATAGAAAATTCTGAAGAGTCCAATGTCGACTAGATAGAGCTATAGGTAACGAAGATTGGCATCATCTTTTTCCCACACTAATGTGGAGTATTTGAAGATATGGGGTCAAATCATCGGCCAATTTTGGCTAGAATTCAATCGAAACCGGGCATAGTTCAAAGAGGTTTCAAATTCGACAAACGTTGGTTAGGAAAAGCGGGGCTAAAGGATACCATTATAGATGGGTGGGGCCCGTGCGATGACGAGACTAGAGGAAGAGTCAACTCGGCCTCTTTATTTCTGTAATGGTCGAAGCCTCGGCATTAAAGACCATTCATGTCGAATCAGACGGAGTAAACGGTAACGTTAAACACGATCTCAGAGTATAAAACAAGGACAAGAGCAAAAAGTAAAAGATCCAGAATCCAACTCTCTACACCACTTCTTACTACAACTTAGTTCTATACTCAAATACTTAGCTTCTTCAAGCTTTCTACTAACAATTATATGTTTTTGTTCTTGTAAAATCTCTTTTGCGAATTGAAATAGTAAAATCAGTTTACTTCGTAAAATCTTTGTTCAAACCACTTCTAAATCCAGCTCGTTTCCATTTATCAACAAATTTATTATTTATTGTCTGATAATCTTTTTTTTTTTTTTTTTTAACGCTTGTTGTATTGCACTGAGGTGCTAAACCCAAAGGAGACAAAGAGTTTTAAAGGAGAAAGCAAAAGCAAAGATATCAGTAGGTATCGTACAAGTCTCAGCAAAGGAAACTATTAAAGGAAATAAAGGGCCTATATCGATCCTTCCGCCATCTTCTTCAAGGTCCTAACGCAAGAATCTTATTTAGTTAGAGTTGGCTTCCGAGGCAAGGAGATTATGCAGCCAGGCAGGCCCATTACGACCTATATATGACTGATAACAATGGTCACGCGTCACGCTGAGAGCTATGGCATCAGCCGCTTGATTGCTTGATTCCGGGCTGTATTCCAGACTCCAGGAGTCGAAGGCTCTAAGGAGTAGGAAGATCTTTTCCAAAAGCTGCCAGCATCTGGGATATTTATGCGGGTGAAGTAGCGCGTCCCTAGCTAGGGTAAAAGGAGATTCGAAGATCATCTTCTTGAACTGCATATTCTTTAGCGATTCAACAGCCCAAAATATACTCAGGAGTTCTGCCTCTAGCTTGGAGCCGATTCTGGAGTATGATCTCCGACTGTGGAATTTGGTCTCCCCATTGTTATCCCTCACCAGCCAAGAGACCCCAGCATTTCTCCCCGCATTGATCCATGAGGCTCCAATGTTACATTTCAAAGTGTCTTGCGGCGGTTTTCTCCAAGAGTTCGGGATTGTATGAAATGTTTGAGCATTAGATTCCACGTTTTCCTCTGGACAATTTAGCTTCATCCAAATGTTTGCATCTTCTAAAGCCTTGGTCAGTATTTCAGCTGCCGTAATACGTGAATTCTCGAAGACAAGGGCGTTCCTTGCTTTCCATAGTTGCCATAGAATCCATGGAAAGGCAAGACGCACGTTTACCGCAAGGGCTTGAGTCTTGCTGGAAGATAGTAAATGGTAAAAGTTCAGAAAGACCGAGTTCACAGAGAAACCTGCAGCTGGTAGTGGAATATGTGCCATATCCCAGACTTCTCTCGCAGTGTTACACTGGAAGAGAACGTGGCATATAGTCTCCGAATACAGGCCACATGAGTTGCAGGTAGAATCGATGTGAATGCCTCTGGTTTGCGACCTTTCTTTAACCGCTAACGCTCCCGACAGAGCTCTCCAAAGGAAGTGTTTGATTTTTGGAGTTGATTTCACCTTCCATAGGCTGCTCCATAGCTTTTTCTCCAGAGGGGGCATACTAGATGCATGAGGATACTGAATTTCCTGCAAGTTGTCCAAAAATTTATAACCACTTTGAAATGTATACTCCCCATCTTTCGTAAAACCCCAAATCAACTTGTCGCGATGTTGCGGTGAAACTTTCAGCTTTAAGATATGACCAGCATCTTCTGGATCAAAGGTTGCCCAAACACGTTGTCTATTCCAGTTGCCCGTATGATTATCAATCAGGTCAGATACATGTAGAGTTAGATCAATCACACTATCTTCCCGGTATCTTGGAGGTCTTGGAAGAGGATTCGAGATCCAGTTCTCCATCCACACATGAGTATCCGTTCCATCACCAATCGATTTCACTAGGCCTTGTTTAAGTAGGTCTCTACCATGGATGATGCTCCTCCAAGCGTAAGATGGTCTAGTCCCGGTCCCACACTCAAGAAAGGATTGATTCTTGAAGTACCTATGTTTCAGGATTCGGGCTAGTAGTGACTCAGGTTTGTTCCAGATGCGCCAAGCTTGTTTACCAAGAAGAGATTGGTTAAACTTGGTTATATCATGGAAGCCCAGCCCTCCACACTCTCTTTTTTACAAAGCCTTTGCCACGCTACCCATGATATCTTACTGCGGTTGTCTCCATTGCTCCACCAAAACTCTATCATCGCACTAGTAAGTTTTTTGCACAGGTCTTTACTAAGCTTGAAGCAGGACATAGCAAACACAGGAAGAGCTAGAGCCACTGACTTTAGGAGAATTTCCTTCCCGCCCTGCGATAAAGCCCTTGAGAACCAGCCTTTAAGCCTTTTTTGAAGTTTCTCTCGTATGAAATTGAGCAGATTCCTTTTGGAGCCACTAAAACTTTCCGGCAACCCAAGGTACGTGCCTTCTCCCCCTTCCTTGTCGATCTCCAGTATTTGTTTCACTCTTGTTTTCACATCATCGCTGATCTTTGAGCCAAAGATGATGGATGATTTGGCTTGGTTGATAACCTGGCCAGACGCGTTCCCGTAGAGTGTTAAACATTTAATGAGTTGCTCAGCTTCTTCCGTAGAGGCCCTACACATCAGGAGGCTATCATCTGCGAAGAGAAGGTGATGGACCGAGGGACCATTCACAGAAAGTTGAATTCCTTTAAGGCGACCTGAGGTTTCAGCTTGGTTAAGGCAGTTGACCAAGGCTTCTGCGCAGATAATAAACAAGAAGGGAGAGAGGGGATCTCCTTGTCTGATTCCCCGCTCAGGTTTGATGAACCCATGAGGATGGCCATTGAGCAGAACAGAATATGTCACGGTACTTACACAAGACATTACCCATTGGATCCAGATTCTGTCAAAGCCCATTTTTCCATTAAAGTTTCTACAAAACACCATTCCACACGATCGTAGGCCTTTGACATATCTGTTTTTACAGCCATGTAAGTCTCCGCTACCGGAGCGTTAGTACGAAGCCCATGGATCATTTCGTGTGCTATAATTATATTATCAGAGATCAACCGGCCCGATACAAAGGCTCCTTGCGTGTCTGAAATGATAGACGGCAAAATATGCTTAAGCCTGTTACACAGGATTTTGGAGATGATCTTGTATTGAACAGAGCATAAACTGATTGGTCTCATATCCTTCATCACCGTGGGGCTGGGGATTTTTGGAATGAGGCACAATTGTGTATGATTCCAGCCACCGGATATGATATTGGTTTCAAAAAACTTCTGAACTTCCTCTGTCACTGCCGACCCAACTAAATGCCAAAACCGTTGGTAAAAGATTCATGTAAGGCCGTCCTCTCCAGGGGCGCTACTTCCTTTAACGCTGAAAGCAGCCAACTTGATTTCTTCAGAAGAGACCTGTGCCGTCAACATCGCATTCATATCTGGTGTGACCCTCTCTTCAAAGCCATGGAAAAGGGATTCCATATCATAAGGGTTCGAACTCATGAAGAGATCCCGAAAGTAATCCACCGCGATATTTCCTTTCGATCCCTCAGAGAACTGTTCGCGTCCCAGCTCATCTTTGAGCAACATAATCTGATTTTTCAATTTCTTCCCTTTGACGCTGTTGTGGAAAAATTTTGTATTTTTATCACCTGCAACGAGCCATTGATCATGGCTTCGCTGTTGCCAGAATAATTCCTCCTCCTTGGCTGCCTTGGCTAGCTCCAGCTTCATCTCCTGCATTATCCCTTTGTTTGGCGAGACTTTTGCGATTTCAGATTCCAGCGTCTGTTGTAGGTTCCGTATTTTCCTCTGAGAGTTAAGTCCAGCTGTGTTCTTCCATTGCGCAAGTTCTCTACGGCAACTTTCTATGCGCTCCATCAGATTTAGATTGCTAGAGGATTCATCACTTCCCCAACCGCGTTTAACCACATCGTCGATACCCTCTTTGTCGATCATTCTCTTATCAAAATAAAATCGACCCCTAGAGGATTCTTCCTCTTCGCGCACAAAGCAGATTCGTATGGGCCGATGGTCCGACGCCCTCATATCCATGTATTCCATATGGGCTCTAGGAAATAAGCGAAACCATGCATCATTGCCAAAACTTCTGTCCAGGCGGCATTGTATCCATATATTGTCTCTCCAGCCAGCCCAAGAGAGACTATTCCCAGAGCTTCGAATCTCCTTAACTTTACAGTTTTCAGCCATATTCCGGAAGTCCCAGAAAGTAGATTGCATTCTATGCGAACCACCGAGCTTTTCATCATTACTCATTAACTCATTAAAATCTCCAGCTAGTATCCATGCATCATCTCTGTCAATTCCAATGATCGAGAGACGCTCCCAAACTAATTGTCTTCCCGACCTTACTGGCTCTCCATACACACAGGTCAAGATAAAAACAAGAGAACCAATCATGATTTTGAGGTCGATGATTCTCTTGTCCATCGAAAGAACTTCCACCTTGTAACAATTCTTCCACATCACCGCTAGACCCCCACTTAAACCGATGGGATCTACAGTGATAACTTCATCGTAACCTAAACTTGCTTTCAAACTCACAACATACTCGAACTTTTGCTTAGTCTCCATGAGAAACAGAAAATCCGGAAAGTACTTTTTGCGTATTTCCCGGAGTCTACAAACTGTCTCGGTGTTTCCTGCGCCGCGACAGTTCCAGCTCAAAATACTCATTGGGATGGCAGCGGCTTCAAATCGGAAGCCACCGTAGTTTTTGAGTTTTTTGGAGTTTTAAGGGAATGTTCTCCTTCATTCATGATTGCCTTTCGCTTGGTCGTGGGTTCCAAGACGCTATCTGATATCCCTCTGTCCATCGCTTTGAGGCCATCTAATTGTCCCAGATCCGAGGGTAGTTTTGTTCCAGGGAGACTAATCTTCTTGACCAATCGTTGCCACTTCTGAGGACGTCGACGACTCTTTTTCCCATCAATCCGGGTACCGGTGGAGAGGCCCTCCGAGGAGGAGCCAATACGGAAAACCGTAGTACCAATCGGAGATGAGGAAGATGAGCCTTCCTGATCAGTGTGGACCTTGTGATCCATCCAATTTTCGGAGGGGAGATGAGGCTCCGAAGCAGTCGGTTCCCTATCCTGGACATTCTGCCTCTTCGCATTTTTTCTTAAAAATAAACCAAAATTTTTAAAAATAAACCAAAATTTATTCTTAAAAATAAACCAAAATTTTCTGTTTATTTTTATTTATAAATTTTGACTTATGTATTTCCGGCTTTAACGATAATATTGCAAAGTTTGGGCGAATTGTCTTCTTCTTCTTCGGTCAACGGCGAATGGTCTTCTTTTTTTTGGTATTTTAATTTGGTTTTTATTTTTGTGGAGGCAAAATTCTCGAATTTATTCATTATAGCGTAGACTTTTACTACTAGTTTTTTTCTGTCTCTGTTCTCTGAATTCGTGCATTGTCATTAACACACAAGTTCCAAAGAACAGAAACAATCGACCTAAAGAACTCTTCTCCGCTGAACTAAAGAACTCCAAGAAGATAATGGAAGATCCTCTTTTATCGGAAGACGAGCAGTTAATCACCGGAAATCTAAAGCCAACGCCGACATGGCGGGTGGATTTCACGGCGGAGCTGAAGAACGTCAGCCGCATGGCCGCACCTATGGCCACCGTTACCGTTGCTCAGTATCTATTGCCTCTTATCTCCATCATGGTCGCCGGCCACGGCGGCGAGCTCCAGCTCTCCGGCGTCGCTCTTGCTACCTCCTTCGCAAACGTCTCCGGCATCAGTATCATGGTAATTAAACATCCTGCTCTTACACCAATTTCAAGATCCTTCGCAAGTTTGCGTAAGAGGGTTGTGCTTGGTTTATGCGTTTGCCAGTAGATTGTATTTGCTTTCTTGTTCTAGTGGATTCGTTTCTGGACACGGTCTCGGGGGAAAACCAAACCTAGTTAACAAATTTGTGTGTCCTTTTATCTAGGCTCACTTCAATCGCCATTCAAAATCTTGAAACGCTACGTTTGTTTGTGCAGTGTGGGTTAGTGGGTGCACTTGAAACTCTTTGTGGCCAAGCTTATGGAGCCAAACAATACGAAAAAATCGGAACTTACACCTACTCTGCAATCGCCTCCAACATACCCATTTGTTTCCTCATTTCGATTCTCTGGATTTACATGGACAAACTATTGATTTCAATCGGACAAGACCCTGAAATCTCCAAGCTAGCTGGTTCCTATGCAGTCTGGCTTATACCTGCATTGTTCGCTCAAGCGCTTCAACAACCTTTGACTCGGTTTCTCCAGACTCAGGGTTTGGTTCTACCTCTTCTTTACTGTACCTTAACCACCCTTATGTTCCATATACCCGTTTGCTGGACTCTAGTCTACACGTTTGGTCTCGGAAGCAATGGAGCCGCCTTGGCTATTGGTCTTTCTTACTGGTTTAACGTCTTGATTATCGCTGCCTATGTGAGGTTCTCCAGTTCTTGCGAGAAGACTCGCGGCTTTGTATCTCATGATTTTGTTTCCGGCGTCAAGCAGTATTTCCATTATGGAATTCCATCAGCAGCAATGACTTGGTAAAACATTCATCTTCCTTATCTTTGGTACATGTTGCTTTCTATAGATCGATTTGATTGTTTTTTTTCTATATATGCAGCTTAGAATGGTGGCTGTTTGAGCTCCTTGTATTGTCCTCAGGACTCCTCCCTAACCCGAAACTCGAGACCTCTGTTCTTTCGATTTGGTATTCCATGTTTCTCTTTCAATCTGTTTCTCCCTTTTTACATATCTAGTATCAGGAGGAACCGTCTCGAATATATGGGTTTAGATTGAACAGATTAGTCAAGTTAATGTTGGTTAAGTTAAACAAGATTTAGTTCGACTTGAAATGTTTATAATCAGTTTTTACTGTGCAAGAGAAAACAGAATTTAAAAATCTAATTCTAATTTGGAATCCTTTTGGTTGTTGTTGATGTTCTGTTCATGACAGTCTTACAACAGCATCTCTACACTATGTCATTCCTATGGGTATTGCGGCCGCTGCGAGGTATGATTTCGATAAACCATCTCAAAGTTTTGTTTGGGAAATTGCAGATTAATCACACCGGCCGGTCCCTATTTTACTTTGGCAGCACAAGGATTTCAAACGAATTGGGAGCCGGGAACCCCGAGGTTGCTAGGCTGGCAGTGTTTGCTGGTATTTGCCTTTGGCTCCTAGAGGCTACTATTTGTAGCACGGTTCTCTTCACTTGCAGGAATATCCTTGGCTACGCCTTTAGCAACAGCAAAGAAGTTGTGGACTATGTCACAGAGCTATCTCCTTTGCTCTGTCTCTCATTTATCGTTGATGGATTTTCCGCGGTGCTTGGTGGTAATAAGATAAAACCCATCAACTAACAAATGAAATAAAAGAATCGATCTCGCGACTCAGATTATGTTTTATATGCTTGGCTAGGGGTTGCTAGGGGAAGTGGGTGGCAACATATTGGAGCTTGGGCAAATGTGGTGGCTTACTATCTCATAGGAGCTCCGGTTGGACTTTTCTTAGGATTTTGGTGTCACATGAATGGTAAAGGGCTATGGATCGGTGTGGTCTTTGGGTCTACGGCGCAAGGAATCATACTGGCTATAGTCACTGCTTGCATGAGTTGGAACGAGCAGGTCAATAGCAATCTCTTTATTTTCTTGACACGTGATGACTCTTTGTTTTTCCTCTACTGAAGTTGCTTGGTGCTATCTGAACATTGCAGGCTGCCAAGGCAAGAAAAAGAATAGTTATAGGGACTTCTTCGTTTGGCAATGGATTTGCTTGAAGGGCTCTTTATTTATTTTTGACACTAAGTCACATAGATTTTGTTTTTCTTCGATTATGGGATATTATTATGGGCAGCATCGGAGAGTGAAAATGTACACATTCTTAGCAGGCAGACTCAACTTTCTTCTAACGCCGGTTCACTACACTATCAAACTCGAAAGACTTGTCAAATGGATTTGAATATCACCACTAGAGTATTTTCACCTTGCTTTGTCATCTTTCTTAAAATGTTGCATATAAAGCAACTATGAGTTTTCACACAAGCATGTTTAAAATGTCGAAAGCCTCGATGAAATTATTGATGAGAGAAAATCTTCATTAGAAGAAAACATTCTTAAGTCTGTAGATTCTTCTCCACGTCGAATCCAATCTCAGGAGAGGATATATTATCTCGATTTGCTACACCCAAGCCAGTCTCAATGACTTATGAGGATATAACAAAAGATAGAGAAAATTCTATTTAAATATCAACAGAAAATTGAAGAAGCATAAACGACAACTCTTTACTTTCAACGATTGGAGATAGTTGGAGACTTGGAAAGCATTAAACCCTCATAAGCAGCGACGGTCAATTGTTTATGTTCTTATGTGCAAGTGTCGTTTGAATAAATTGTGCTGATATGTAAATTTAAAATATGTTGATTGGTTTTAAGAATATGAATTTATGCTGATGTGTCAATCTTTTATAACACAAAAATGCTGAGTTGTGAAGCCTTTGTGAGACTTTACTCACTCTTTATATATTAGACTAGATGAATACATGTGCATTCAGACGAGTGTAATTTCAGGTATGGTATGCATGGTTTTAATTTCAAATGATATTTTCATTAACTTAAACAATAATGTGATGTCTGATGAATGTTTGAAAAGTCGTATGAATATTTTATAAACTTAGAAAAGAGAATTAGTAAATTACAAACAGTTTGACAACAACAACAAAACATATAAAAAAATTTGTGGATTGCATCACCAATTTGCCCTAAATCCCTTATATGTCATATACATGGTTGTGCACCAAGTCTTTTTTTTTGCACCATCATCATACCCCAATAATATTAATAGTCGATGAAAATTTTGTAGGAATTTCTTTAGTTCGTTTCTCTTTTTGATACATCTTATTTTATTTTTGAAATGCCAATCCTACCTTCAAACATCCTCTTCTCTTGACCATGCTCATTGATATAATTACTATTACCATAGCTTAATTTGAGAACAAACTATTTGTAGAACTTGAACACAAAAAGTTTGTTTATTGGTGCTCTTTCTTGAACGATGTAAAAAAGGAAAAATAAATTCATCAATACATATATATATATATGATGGAAAAATAAAATCATCAATACAAAATGATAAATTAATTATCATAATAGTATATCGTTTGGAAAAATTGTAAAAATAGTTTTTTGAGAAATTTGTTTAGGGTTTAGGGTGAACCCAACCTTAATTGCCAAAATAGTATATCGTTTGGGAAAATTATAAAAATAGTGTTTTGAGAGTTTTTTTTTAGTTTGTCATTTTGTACCCTAAACCCTAAATAACCCAACCCTAACCCAAAACATTTCAATTTGTCTTTGGAAAAAACTATTTTAACCAAGAGGTTGTAGTGGGGTGGATCCCATTCAGGGTGAGTTTCGGCCCTGTTGGTCCATGCCAGGGATCGAATCTCCTGGGTGTGGAATTATCACACTAACTCTTGGCCAAGTGGAGCATCATAAGTGGGTTGTGTCACTCTCTCTCGGAAGATTAGTCTGGGCCCATTAAGAGTCTGGGATTACTTCTGAGTTTAATCAAAAAAAAAAAAAAACTATTTTGACAATTTTCTCAAACGATGTATTATTATGGCAGTTTATCATTTTATACTATTTTGGAGTGTTTCCTCTGATTGAAATGTACTAAAAGAAAGATAATAAATACCTACATAAAGCACTAATGTTACGTCATTTTCATTATGTACTAGATTTTAAATCTGCGCATCCGCGCGAGATAATGTTTTTATAATTAAATTTTGTAATATATAAAGTGTAAAATGAGAAATAAAACTTAATTAAAGTGTTATTGATTCAAATAGGTTGATTTTGTAATTTTTAAACTTTTAGTGATAAAATAATATTCGAGTAATATTCTGTTGATTTGGTGTACGTGTGTTTTTATGTTTATACCATATTTCCGAATTAAATTATTCTTTTTCTGATTAGAAATTTAATATAAGTTTAGTCTTTAATATTGTGTATTTATCCGTATTTTGGTATATACAGAAAATTTGTAAAAATAATTTTGGTATGCATGATTAAAAACTATCTTTAAAAAATATCCATTTATCATTTACGTTATTATGAGAATATTATTTAAATTTGAATATTTAAATTAAATCTAAATTAATATTCGATTATTTTTTTACAAAGATACAATAAAAATTGATTTTTAGGAAATAATATAATATATATTTACAGAAATTTAAAGTAATCTAAATTAACAGTTAAATTTTCGGAATTAAATATAAATATAAAATAAAATATATTTTTATCAATATTATATAAAATTGATTTGTTTGATAATATATTTAATTAATTTAAATAAATTATAGAAATATTGTTAATTAATACATGTTTGGACATAAAAAAAAAAGGTTTCTATTTTAATAGTATAAATATTATATATAATTTTAACATAGGATTTTCCGACCTCATCATACTTTCAAACAAGTCAAAACGAAATTTGCTACCTCCTTGTATTATTAACTTATATATCAACCTCGGGCAGCANTTTTTTTTTTTTTTCGTCTATATTATTAACTTTGAACGGATACATGAAGGATACATTTGTGGAATACAAATTCGACGGAAGAAGTTAATATCCCCGAAACAAAAGCCGGCGAAAAACGAAAATTTCCCGGAGACAAAGCCCTAAAAAAAGGGAACACTAGCCCAAAAAAGGGAAAACAAACAAGAAAGACATAAGTAAACCGAACATGACCAAAAGAGACCAATGCAACGAATGAGGAAAGATCAAAAGAAAGACCGAAGGAGCCTAAAGCTTTACAATCAAAACGCTGAACAGATACGCTTCCACAACCAACCCAAACAAACCAAAAGGAGCCAGAACAGAGCCAAAGAACAGGAGCCAAGAGAAGGATCAACAATCTGAAACAGCTCCGGAAGACCGTTGAGCCTGAAGGAGACCCTACCTCTATGCACCACCAAACACTGCTCCAGACAGGACGAACGCAGAAACGAGCCAGACCAACGAAGAGCAACTACACCAACACTGCCACTCCAAAGAACATAGTACTCAAGAAGACCTAGGTTCAAGGAACAAAACCCTTGACATCTGAAAGGGGAAAACGCCAAAGAGGAACACCAATTCTTACACGCGGACATTCGCAACACAATCTCAGCCACCTACAGAAAGAGATCGGTCACACCTCGCCAGAGAAGAACGGAAGAACGAAACCACTGCATAGCCTTAAGCTCAAAACTGAAACACCTTAGAGGCCTCAGAAAAGAGCTAGTAGGTGGATCCGCAGCAAATTACCATCCAAATGACGAACCCAAAAACAGAACCTAAACCACCTTGAGTACGCAGAGAAGCAGAGACAAAATGAAGAGCAAGCACCAACACACCTCCGGAAATCCCAAACCAAAGGCCGACGCAGCCTAAAACAGAACAAGAACGACGAGACCAAACGAAAACCGCCAACAGCCGCTGAAGATCAGAAGCAACCGACGATCCTATCAGAGCACGCCGCCACGAGCCCCCAAAAACCTACGCCGAGACCTCTCCGTCACTCCAATCGCAAAGGCCATACTAAAGGAAACACCAGAATAAACTGAAATTAAAACAAGCTAACAACGAATAAAGCAAACAAACGCCCTCTCACGGTGCCGGTGAAGAGCACCGACCACCGGAGAGGTGAGACTAAAAACTTTTTTTTTTTTTTTTCCTCGGCGGCTAAACCTAATCGCTCCCTAGAGAGGTCTTTACTCTTCGATCTGTCCCCAAGTGTATTATGTATTTCTTTTTTCATGCAATTCAATACAATAATATCAGTATGTAATACTATTCTTCTAAATCTTTCATTACGAGCAAACTCTACATTTAAATCATTAAAAAAGTTGGTCAAGAACGTGATCCCCAAGTGTATTATGTATTTCTTTTTTCGTGCAATTCTTTATGTACTATAGTATTCTTCTAAATCTTCATTACGAGCAAACTCTACATTTAAATCATTAAAAAAATCCTCTAATTGAATCTAAGTATTTAATTTAGGTTGAGCTCCGGATTTGAATCAAAATATTTAATTTAGGTTTAGCTCCGGATTTTAGTCCTGACATGTGACATGTCTAACTATACGCTATTTGTGGAGATAATAAATCATTTTTGTATTGCGGTTTATAATTTTGATATTTTTTTTTTTCGAAAATATCATTCATTAAATCGATTAACCAAAACGATTCTCTTCATGTACCAAAGAAAAGGTAGGAAAGGAAAGTTTTGCTAAAGAGTCAAGTAACATATTGGCTTTCTTTGAAATAAAAATAAAAGAAACAATAATCAATCGATAGGAAAGTTGAGAAGTGTTTTGAAGAATCTCATAAACTTTTGATAGTGGTGGTCCGATCGTGATTGCTTGAACAAGTTGGTTGGAGTCTGAAGCGATGCATATTTTTGTGAAGCCCATATCAAGCGCTTGCGATAACGTCATTTGGATGGCTAAAACCGCCGCTACCAAAGGAGAAATCACAAAATGTATTGCCTTCGATTCTTGTAGGAAGATTTCTTTTTGGTTAGATTCGAAGATCCATCACAATCATGATGATGCTATGTCTTCTCTCCAAGCGCCATCCGTGTAACATCTGATAGCGTCGTCAGGAAAATTTGGTCTCCAATTGTTTCGCCGCACAAGTGAGATCGACTGAATCACCGGTTGAGCTCATTGCCATTCACTTGCTCCTTTGATTGAATTTATTATTGTTTCTTCTGCAGCGAAGTTCTTTTCGTTGAATATGCGATTATTCCAAGCTATCCAAAGATTCTAGAGGATCCATGGGAAGAGAGGGCCATTTCCAATGCTTGAAGGTGGAAGGCAAACCGCCGATTTGAGTGCTCTGGTCCCCGAAGCGATATCTGGGAAACTGGTCGGATCAACAGTTTCCTTGTATGGTGCCAATCTCCAAACGAGTTGGGCGAAGTTGTATCGGAACAGTAGGTGGATTGCAGATTCAGGTTCTTCGCATCATGTACATCTCGAGTGCAGGATTATTCTCCGAGTGACAAAGTTCTCTCCCACAGGTAATGCTCCCTGCATTATCTTCCAGAGGAATAATTTTAGTTTTTGCGAGAATTTACCATCCCAAATTTCGCATTGCCAGTTAAAGTCTTGGATCATCTCTGCAGGAGGCGGTTCATTGTGGCCAGCTGAGCATGTCGTATGGTATCCAATTTTTGTTGAGTACTCTCTTGTTGTTTTAGGAAGCCATATATGTTTGTCTGCAGCTTCGCATACACTAGGTTTTATGCATAGGATTTCTTTCTCATATGCCGGTAGGAGTTCTCTTATTTGATCCACATTCCATTCCCTTGAGTTTGGTAAGAACATGTCAGCCACTTTCATCTCATATACTTCTTTTTATGATGGTCCTATGGGTCGGATTTGCTTTGATGTAGATATCCATGTGTCTTCCCATATACTCGTAGTATGACCATTTTCAATGGCTTTTCCCATGTTCTTTTTTAGTAGCTCTCTACCAATCAATATTCATTTCCATCCATGAGAGGTTGCTTATGAGCTTGTGCAGTCGATGAAGGATGTTTAGTGGTAATATTTGCCTTTTAGGACTCGACTTAGTAGACTTTCTAGTTTTGTAAGAAGTCACCAGCTTTGTTTTGCTAGTAGAGCATCGTTGAAGAGTTGGATGTCTCTGAAACCTAAGCCCCCTTCCTTTTTTTTTCCTCTTGTGAGCTTGTGCCATGCCACCCAACACATTTTTCTCCTTTAAGGATTTGCGTCCCATCAGAAATGTGTAAGTATTTATTGGATTCTTTTACAAAGATTTATTGGTAGTTTAAAACATGACATCGTGTATGTAGGCACGGACGAGAGAACTGAGTTGAGGAGGACCATTTTCCAGCGCTTGACAAGAGCTTTGAGGACCATTTTTCCAGCGCTTGACAAGAGCTTTGAGGACCATTTTTCCAGCGCTTGACAAGAGCTTTGAGGACCATGATATAGATCTCTGGTGGATTTGGTCTACCATGGAGCTAAATAGTTCTGATTTCTTCCTACCAAAATTCTCAGGAACTCCGAGGTATTTTCCACACCTCCCTCCATTTCAATTCCCAATTCTCGCTTTACTCTATCCCGAGTGGTCTGCGGAGTCCTCCTGGAGAAAGTAATTGCAGATTTTTGAAAATTTATCTTCTGCCCTGATGATGTCTCGTAATTGTACAGGATGTCCAAGAGAGTTTTGCAGCTTTTTGTATTGGATTTACAAAAGAACATGGTATCATCAACGAATAACAAGTGGTTTATCTTCAGGCTGCCTCTAGCTACCTTGATTTCAGCAAGTTTTCCGCTTTCTTGTGCTTTGTTGCAGAGACCCGAGAGTACTTCACTGCATAAAATGAATAAGTATGGTGAGAGTGGATCCCTTTCGCGTATTCCCCGATGAGGTATAATTGCTCCTCTTGCTTCAACATTAATTAAGAATGAGAAAGTGACTGTGGTCACACACTGCATGATTCATTTAATCCAGAGTGGGTGAAACCCCATTTTCTCGAGAACTAGCATGATGAACTCCCACTCAATTATGTCATATGCTTTGCTTATATATGTTTTCACGGCCATTGATCCCCTCTTTTCTGCTTCTGGTGTTTTCAGGAAATGGAGCATCTCATGTGTTATCAAGACATTGTCTGATATTTCTCTCTCCGGTACAAAGGCATATTGGTTTTCTGCTACAATCTCATCTAGTATCAGATGGAGCCTTTGAGTTAGAACCTTTGATATTATCTTGTAATAGACATTACATAATGCTATTGGTCTATAGTCTGCCACTGTTTTGGGAGTTTTGATCTTTGAGATGAGCCAGATATGAGTAGCATTTATAGATCTCGGTAAAATACATGATGAGAAGAAGTTTTGGACCTCTTGTATGATGTCTGGTGATACAAGGATTTTACAATCCAAAGAGGTATCAATACCCTCTAAACGATGTAGTAAGAGGTTATCGAATCCAATATTGGGAAATAGTCTTAACCACTAAGAATGCAAGGAACCTATGTAAGTTAAGCTAATTAAAGGGAGTTTTGTGATTAAGTATCTAAATTAAGCAAGTAAAACAACTAAGCAAGATGTAATCCAAATAATAAAAGCGGAACAAGAGATAAGGTTAATGATGTAGGGTGATCCAAGTTCAAGTAGTGGTGTTCATTTACTCAAGAAGCTAATTCCTAGGTAATAGATCTCTAATCTAGATTAGTTCTCTTTCAAGCAACTAATCACTATGCTAATTATCAAGTCCATTAGCAAATCATCATTTGTGGATTAACAATTAGCAAGCATTAAGAATCACAACAAGATCAACCAAAGATATACCCTAAACAACTAATGTCTTAGGTTAGGAACATAAATCTCTTGTCTAGTTTGGTCTTGGCATTTCATCAAACATTTGGTGTTCATGAAATGCCTTGTGATCTAGACCCACTCTTTCAAGCTAGATCTAGCATTAGGGACTCTAGACAAGAAGGAATATAAGATTATCTAATCCTAAACACCACTAATCAAACCCTAGATCCCCCTAATCTACCCCATCCCAAGATCCTTAAGACTACTCACTAATCATCATGGGTTTAACAAATCCAAGGAAAGAAGTGTTAAAGCTCATGATCAAGATGATTCAATGATTAAAAAGTAGAAGATATATGGATTAAATCAAGAAAATAAATTGCATAAATTAAAAGGATTGATCTCTTACAAAATCACTTTTAGAGAGGGTTTTTGCTTAGAAAAAGACTTAGCCCTCACAAATTAGGTTTTTGGGCTTAAATAGTGAATAGTGACGAACCGGGTCGACCCGGGACAAACCGGGTACCGACCCGGTTTAAATGGATAAAATGTTTGGTATCGATCGATACCGAGGACACACCTCGGTATCACTGCTCGGTATCGATCGATACCGAGGACACACTTCGGTATCACTGCTCGGTATTGAGCCTGGGTTTTTACACCGATGAGCCAATACCGAGCAGTGACCTCGGTATCGGGGCTTGTTCTTCAGTGGATACCGAGGTCACTCCTCGGTATCACAGCTCCGTATTAAGGGCCATTTCCCCCGGGATCTTCCTGTGGCAATACCGAGCTGTGACACCGAGCAGGAGCATCGGTATCGATCGATGCTCGGTGTCACACCTGGTATCGGTCGATGCTCGGTGTCACACCTGGTATCGGTCGATGCTCGGTGTCACACCTGGTATCGGTCGATGCTCGGTGTGGTCTCTGTCTCCTTTCCTCGGGTGATGAATTCTCCTCGTTTAACACCTGAAAAGGACTCCAAAACATGCAAGACACTCTACGACCTAGTATGAGAACCCTAAAACTCTAAATGAGACAAAACAAGTATGATATGCAATGAAGATCCAAGTAAACGATCTTAAATCTATATGAAATGCGTTCTAAATACATGTAGAATATGCACATATCATCTGGTCCTATTGCTTTCCAATTTGTATGAAAAAACTAGCTGAAAATCCATCCGGCTCTCGTGCTTTGTCTGGATGGATGGAGAATATTGCTTTTTAATATTTCTTCAGCAGAGTGAGATCTGATCAGTTTTTTATTTGTCTCTGATGTGATATGAGGATGGATAGCTTTGGAGACTGTTTATGCTCTATCCCCTTTCAGAGAGGTGAATAACTTTAGAAAATAATATGTGATAGCTTCTGTTATTTGATCCTCTTCATAGACTGTTTTCCCTTCTCCATTTTTGATGACTGATATATTGTTCCTTTCTCTTCTGCCTCGAGTGGCAGCATGGAAGTAGTCGTTGTTTTAATCACACATGGTGAGCTATATTTGTCTACTCTGTTGTCTCTAAAATTCCTCCTCTGCTCGGTAAGCCTCTTTTAACTCATCATTAATTTGTAGGATGAGAACATCATTATTTACAAAATCCACCATAGCGGCCTCTAGGGATCTCCGTTTCTCCTCGATCCTTTTCTAGATTGTTAATGTGATGTTCACATTTCCATTGAATGATGACTTTTCTGCAATTTGATATTCTTTGTTCCACAGTCGCATGTGGTTGGGAAGACAAAACCTCTACAATCAGGTTTTTTACTTCTTCATTGTTTCTCAAGCTTCAATCGTATCTGAACATGTGTTTTTTTCTCGTTCCCGGTGTGAAACCTGTGATAAGAGATTTATGGCCAGAGCCCTCAAATCTAAGGTATTCACTTCTTCCCGACGGGAAACACTCTATCCAAGCGATATTTTCCATTGCTCTATCAAGGCGACATCTTACATGATGTGTGTGTCTGGTTCCTCTCCATGACATGAAATTTCCAGAGTGTTGAAGATCATAGAGGTCACATTCTGACATAAAGGATCTGAAATCTACAAAAGATTCTTTTGTTATGCGTGGTCCCCCAGCTTTCTTAGTGTTATCAATGATCTCATTGAAATCTCATGTCATAAACCATGGAGCATCTCGGTTTGTTTCTTGGATTGATAACTGATCCCAAACCTCTTGTCTTTTAGCCTTTTTGGATGTCCATAGACAAAGATTGCATAGAATAACTTGCCCTTATACTTTATTGCAGTGTCGATAAAATTTTCACACAGAAAAATAATCTCCACTTCAATCTCTTTTTTCCATAACAGGGCTAAGCCTCCACTTCCCGGTGAGAGGGTGAGACACTAACATTACATTCATAATCCAAAGGTTTAAGCTCAGTGATAACAAAATGATCTGAAGTTTTTGTCTCCATGAGGAATAAAATGTCTGGGAAATCTTGTTTTTCTTGATTTTCTTCAGACGACAAACTGTCAAGGGATTCCTCAACCCTTCACAGTTCCAACTCGTTATTTTTAAGGAAGATATTCCTGGGAAAATATTGCAGCGAGGTGGTTGTCCGGGCTGACGGGTACTTCCATTCTGAGATAGATTACTGCTAGTTCCCCGAGTTTGATATGTTGTTATACCATTATCCTCATTACGAGGGATATTTTCTAAATGTACTCTTCTTCTCGGAGATCAGTGTGTTTGAATAATCTTCATTTTCTTTGAGAATACTCCTTGGAGTACCGAGGGAATAAAATGAGTTTTCTTCTTTTCAGGTGGTCGTCCCCGCCTTTTTTAATCGTACATTTGTTGGTGTCGATCTCAGTGTTTGGATTTTCATCGTTTGTTGGCCCCATTCTAAGAGTAACTAGATTCTCTCTTGTGACATTGCCCTAGATTCTGGTTCTTCTTCAACATGATTTTGGCTGAACATGGATGATCTTACCATATTTGCAGCGATTTCCTCAAATTTCCCAGTAGCCTCTGCTAAACGAATTATTTCTCTCCTTGCAGCACTTTCTGCTGGGTTAGGGCAACTTGAGTATTGGATCATAACATCCCGGAGTTCTCCTAGTGCTTTCTCCATAGCTTGTTTTGGCAGTTCAGCTGTCAGAGTGGTTAGAGCTTATGCACGGCCTCTATTCAGCCTTTGGGTCCTTGATGAGTCAGATATTTCTCTCATTTGTCTTATAGGTAACATCAAGTTATATTCTCCTCTGTTTTTTAACCATCCAGACTGCTCTTGGTGGAGGTCTCCATTGGCTTCCGTCTAAGTGTCTAGAATGCTCTCTATGGTGATTAGAGATGTGAGAATGCTCTCTATGATGGGTAGAGGTGTGTGAGCGTGAAGTTTCTCTCTGATTTCTATAATTGTTATAAGGTTCTCTCGTTGACACATTCTTCATTCTTTCGTCCTTGTCATCTTTGGATCAAAAATGGGAGGTGCTTGAGGATCGATAGTTACGGTTTCCTTCTCCATAATAGCTCCTCCTTTCATGTTGTCGATCATTCCTTGGGGTGGGATCCCGGTAACTTCTTGCATTTGTATGAGATCGCTTAGTTTATCTTCTAAACTCTCTTGCATGTATATCCTTTGAATGGTTTAGCATATGCTTTGGCTTTTACTCGTCGGGGGTTTTCAACAGAGGGCATTCTTCCTTTTCATGGTCTAAGTAAAATCAGTTATGGCAATGTTTTTCAAATTTCTCATAAACCAAAGACGCCACGACCTCTTCTCCATTTAGGTATTCCACGATTGAGGTCATGATTAGGGGTTGGAGGTCGTTGACTTTAACTCTCATCTTCGCTTCAATATGTGTAATATCCAAGTCTTCAAACTGTCTGGTTTCTTACTCGATGCTTCGAATGGTATCAGGTGTCCATAGATGAACCAGGATTCCATGTACTCTTATCCAGAAAGGGATCTACGATGGGAAGGTTGGGGATAGCGTTGGTTCTCATCTCTGAATGATTATCATCCATCTAGCAAAGTGATAAAGTTTGTTGTCTAGCATTGTTTGTAGATCTTCTTCATTTGTAAACTGGAACTGAAACAAAACTTGGCTCAGGTCTGCTCTAATAGCCCTAATAGAAGATTTAAACATATTCTTCCAGAGTTCTGAGAGGAATGGTATGAGAGACCATATTCTCTGATTTTTGGGGTTTGTAACACGCTCTATGAGGGTTAAAGAGTGCCTCTGGAGTAAATCTGCATCATTGGGTGTAACTACTCTAACCCTAGAAATCCTTGGGGGTTGACTGGAGGTAGCAACATATTTTCCTTTTTCTGCGTAAGAAAGTCGGTTGGTGGTGGTAGCAACAACTTTTTCTTTGTCGTGGTAAGATATTCTGTGAGACATTTTCCTTGACTGCTTGCAGGATAAGAAACTTAAATTTTTGGTTCTGTAGGACTGAGACAGTAAAAGTTCTTCACTAAAATGTGAGAAGGTTCTTATTTGGTGCGATTTCAACTGTGAGAGTAACTAGTAACTTGAAGCATGAACAAGGTTCTTTCTTCTGAGAAGTTTCTTTATACTTAGCATGGACAGCCTTTTAAACTCTTGATAGAGAGAGAACTTATGGTGTGAGAGTAGAGACCTTACTGGTGAGACTCGGACCCTCCGACATGGTGTCGAGGGTGGAACCGCGGTGTTTTCCGGTCAAAAAGAAGTTGGAGGGGAGAAAAGTTTCTATTTTAGGCCATGTTCTAAAAATTTCCGTCTAGCTCTGATTACTCCCCGCCTAGTCGCTAGACCCACTGTCCCACTCCATCCGCTTGGCTGGCCTAGGCGGCCGCCTTGTTTTTTTGTTTTTTTTTTAATTTATTGCTTAACAAAAATCTTGAAAATTTCTAATTTGGTTTTACTATGATGTTAGAAAGTCATTAAATGTCTAAAAAATTATTAAAAGTCATAAATTTATAAATTTATGAATTAATATGTTAAAAAAAGTGAATAAAAATCCAAAAATTAATCTCCGATTTTTGGGCTATGCGTTAGGCCCAACCCGACTGCCCGACTAGCGCCTAGCACAATTTAGAACATTGATTTTAGGTATAGAAAAGTGGTTGAGTTTTGGAAAAAATAAGGGGGGTGTATTCAACTGTGGATTTTAAGAGATTTTTAGATTTTCTTAAAATCCCTTGTTATTCAACTAAGGATTTTAAAATATATTCTCAAATCCAGTGTTATTGAACATGAGATTTATGTAAAGTCACTCAAAATAATCTACAATCCTCTGTTATTCAAACACAAATTTGTTAAAATCATATCAAATCCACTGTTATTGAAAATATTTTAAGTATTGGGATTTTAATGACTGCAGGGGATTTTAGATGATTTTAGGAGAATTTCTTAGTTAAAAATACAAAAATTCAAATCTCATAGTTTTAGGTGTGATTGTAGGGGATTTTAATACAAAATCATAACAACTTCTTTAAAATCAGCCAAAACCATCAAAATCATCTGAAATCTTATTAAAACTCAAATCACTCTAAATAGTCAGTTCAATACACACCCTAAATCTCAAGATATTTTGGAACAGTTTTGATTAACGTGCTTGAGAATGTTTAGAACTATAATTTTGGTATAAGTCATTTTTTCTAGGGTGAGTTAGATAGATAGCCTTGGATAACTAGAAAATTAGTTAAATAGTATTGAATACTTTGAAATTAGTTTTTATCTCTTACTGTATATAATTTATGACGAAAATGCCCTTATAGGTTAATAAAGTGAACAAATGACTACATTAAACGCTAACTTAGATATCTGACGAACTAACGAAATCGCGTTTATAGATAACCATGTTATACAACTAGATACCAGAGATAACTTAGATATCTGACGAATTATAACGAAATCGCGTTTATAGATAACCATGTTATACAACTAGATACTAGAGATAACTTAGATATCTGACGAACTAAAACCTAAACACTAAACACTAAATCATAAACCCTAAACAATTAAATCATGAACCCTTAAATCCTGAATTCTAAACCCTAACACCCCCTCTCCAAACCCTTAAATCATGAACTCATAAACTCTAAACTCTAAACTCTAAAGCTTTAAATCACGAACCCTAAAACAATCAATCATAACTCTAAACCGAAAATACTAAACTATGAAATCCTAAACCATAAACTTGAATATTGAACCCTAACCTCATATTAATGTATAGAGAAGTTATACATGAATTACTGATATTCGGATAACAATTTCAACTAAAAGATATGTGGATAACTATATACGAATAACAATGTTATCATCCAGACCAAGTAGATATGAGAGATTTACATGACATTTCTTTTGTGAACAATACATATGAACAGTGTACAAATTTAAAAACTAATTTTCAGAATATTGAGGATTATCCAGTGGTATTACTCTTTTTTCTACACATGTTCATTATTTCTATGACACGAAAATGCTTGTACTCGATCTAAAAGTCATGTAAATTCATTATTATATTCCACGATTTAGAAAAAGAAATCTTTATTGACTTTGGTTTCTTCTGTCTATAAATAATAATATTCCATTTTATCTTGAAATCAAAGGCAAAGCCTTCAACACTTGGAAGACGGCAATGGAAGAGCCATTTCTTCAAAGAGACGAGGAGTTAGTCCCCGGTACAACGACATGGCAAACCGGTCATCTCACCGTCGAGCTGAAGAAAGTGTGGCGCTTGGCCGCTCCTATGGCCACCGTGACCATTTCTCAATACCTTTTGCCTGTCATCTCAGTCATGGTCGCCGGCCACAACGGCGAGCTCCAGCTCTCCGGCGTCGCTCTTGCCACCTCCTTCACAAATGTCTCCGGTTTCAGCATTATGGTAAATTAAATATGCTATGACGACTCACTCCTTTTCAATTCAAGAATCCAATCGAGTCTCAAATCTTGAAAACGCTTTGTGCAGTGGGGGTTAGTGGGTGCACTTGAAACTCTTTGTGGCCAAGCTTATGGAGCCAAACAATACGAAAAAATCGGAACCTACACATACTCTGCAATCGCCTCCAACATCCCAATTTGTTTCCTCATATCAATTCTCTGGATTTACATCGACAAGCTTTTGATCTCTCTCGGACAAGACCCTGACATCTCCAGAGTCGCAGGCTCCTACGCCTTTTGGCTCATACCGGCTTTGTTCGGCCAAGCGATTGCCATACCACTGAACCGGTTTCTGATGACACAAGGGTTGGTTCTTCCTCTGCTCTACGCTTCCGTGGCCACCCTTTTGTTTCACATCCCGGTTTGCTGGACTTTGGTTTCCGTGTTTGGTCTGGGAAGCAATGGAGCTGCTTTGGCTATTAGTATGTCTTTCTGGTTTTATGCGTTGATGCTCGCATGCTATGTGAGATTCTCCAGCTCTTGTGAGAAGACTCGCGGCTTTGTATCCGACGATTTCGTGTCTTGTGTCAAACAGTTCTTCCATTACGGAGTCCCATCAGCAGCAATGTTGTGGTAAGTCAGCATAACTTTCTTGTAGGTCAAGCTACATACATTAATGCTTCATCAGTTCATCTTATCTCGCTTGTGATTTTTTTTTCATCTTTCTTTGTTTAGCCTAGAATGGTGGCTTTTTGAGCTACTCATACTCTGCTCAGGACTTCTCTCGAACCCGAAACTCGAGACCTCTGTTCTTTCAATATGGTAAGTAAAATAAACACATACACTTCTACCTATCTTTTGTTTTCTCTTTATTGACAAGTATGAATCCTATTTCTTTCATGTCAGTCTTACAATTGAAACTTTGCACTACGTAATTGCAAATGGAGTCGCGGTGGCTGTGAGGTATGATCTTAATTCTTAATCCAAAGCATCGTAGACCTTCCTTCCTCAACATTAGTCATCATCATTAATTGGTTTCTTGCAGCACACGCGTGTCAAACAACCTGGGAGCTGAGAATCCTCAAGTTGCTAGGGTTTCAGTAATGGCAGGGCTTTGTCTCTGGCTGATAGAGTCAATTTTCTGTAGCACACTTCTCTTCACCTGCAGAAACATCATAGGCTACGCATTCAGCAATAGCAAAGACGTCGTGGACTATGTCGCAGACTTATCTCCTTTGCTCTGTCTTTCTTTCATCATCGACGGATTTACTGCAGTTCTCAATGGTGTTGCTAGGGGAAGTGGTTGGCAACACATTGGAGCTTGGAACAACGTGGTGTCTTATTATCTAGTAGGAGCTCCGGTTGGAGTTTACTTAGCTTTCAGCTGTGGGTTCAACGGAAAAGGACTATGGTGCGGTGTTGTGGTTGGATCCGCTGTCCAAGCCACTATACTAGCTATCGTCACAGGTTCCATGAATTGGAAAGAACAGGTTAGATACTTAGAATAGAAGATTAGCCATTACAGCTTGTTACACTTCTACATTCTGTTTTTTTTAGTTTTATGTATGCTTTGAAGTAATTGGAATCAATGATTTGCAGGCTGAGAAGGCGAGGAAGAGAATAGTCTCAACTGAAAATAGATTAGCATAAACGAAGAGCTTTTCTTCGATTTTGGTATACAAATGTAATTGTGTTTTATTATAAACAAATGAATCAAAAACCTCATGAGTGTATATTTGGTCCAAATTTCTTACGTATCACTCAAGGCTCTTTCTCATTTCCGTTGTGAGATTCCTAACATCATTGGTTCCAAACCGGAATAATCCCTTGCGCAGCGAGGCGCTTCTCGACCCAGAACACAACGTGGTTCGCGGTTGGTTTCCTCTCGTCGACCAGAAACGGCTCCACTGTGCTTGGACCTGACCCATATGAGGAAATTGAAAACCCCTTTGCTCCTGTTTTGCAAAACACAAACAAAAAAGACATTTTGTCCCATTGAAATTTTCAGTAACAGAGTATTTGAAGCAAATGAGGTTAAATCATTAATTACCTGTGAGGTTTCCAGTGGGGAAGAAAGCCCAGAAGGAATATTGAATACCTTTCTTCAAGAAATAACCCTCCAGCTATAATCAAACATGTTAAATTAGAAGATGAATAGATGATGATGATGATTAATTGTCTTAGAAGTTAGTTTAGAATCAAGACCTTATCGTCTTGGTAAGATAAATCAATCTCAGAGATATCATCTTGAGCTTCAAGAATAGCTTTTAATGGAGGAATCACGTCTTCCTCCATCATATTTCTCATCGGTTTCGCCACGGCTGCTTTCGCAGCTGCGGGTTTTGGTTTCTTTGCTGGAACCTCTTTTTCTTCTTCCACTTTCTTCTCGGTAGCAACTATGAGAGAACAAGAATGTTACTTTCTTGTGTTTGTTGATGTTTCCAAGAAACCAAAAAAAACATTCTGT
This sequence comes from Eutrema yunnanense, assembly GCA_002933935.1. NCBI lineage: Eukaryota > Viridiplantae > Streptophyta > Magnoliopsida > Brassicales > Brassicaceae > Eutrema > Eutrema yunnanense. Next base: position 585,198 of record PKML01048600.1, on the reverse strand, counting down.
TTTACAAATTACCAGCAGAAGTAGATGATTCTTGCACGGCACAACGCAATTGGTTATCCTTTTTATTACCTGGTTGCTGCAAGAAGAGAGACAAAGACAAAATCTGAATCATACTGTATCGATTCAAATGAGATTACTAAATCCATGGAAAGCAAATAGACATTACAGACCAATGTTAATGGTGGAAACAGAGAAGAGGAAGAAAGAGTTGGTGTGGTTATAGAGATACGAGAGTTGGTGACTCCAAATGTTCCTCCTGCTATTGCTGCCATCTTCAGGAAAGAAACAGAAACTGTAACAAGATTTGTTACTCTCGACTCTCAGATTCTCTCCATCTTCTTCAGCCTCAAACTAAAACTCTAATATTTTCTTCTTTTTTTTGTTTATAGTGGAGCAAAGCGAAGGAAAAGAAGAGGAAATAAAACAAATGTGAAAAAGGCTGAGCCTAAGAGTTGCCAACCACACACACACAAAAAGGATATAACATATTATAATAACAAAATAAAAAAAACTGCATAAAAACTTCCAGCAATAATTTTCATCCCAAAAGTTTTATATTTAAATACTTTTATTTCTGTAATAACACATCAATTTTTTCAAACTTACTAGGTTTTGCATCCACGCTACGCGTATGTATTATTTTAATTTTATTTTGATAAAAATTATATGCGAGAAATTATATTTATTGAGATATTATTTTGTATATAATGATGATTGTAATAATATATATTAAAAATATTGTAATTTTAATCTCAGTAATTATATATAGTTTGTGAGGTTTCAACGGTCTTGTTTTGAATCTATATATGTCCCGTTTAAAAAACGTATTATATGGTGATGATACAAAAGATGATAAAAAAAAATATATTATATGGTCGAACATTTATAAGTTAGTATAACAAAACCAACTAAAAGTGTAACAGAGTAATCAAATGCTATTTAATAAATATAATATTGACACGAAGATAAAATATTATACATCACTTCTTTAAATCAAGAAATAAGTTTTTTTTTATCATTTTCAGTTTCATCTTCGTTATATATGTTTTTTATGAAAAAAACAAATATATATATATATATAAAAGAGAATGTTCTCTCTTCTTAGCCTGCCACCTCATATACTTCTACTCTATATTTGTGACACATCATCACTCACTTAGTTTCAACTCATTTGTTAATTTTAAGTTATTTATTTAATTTATTATGTTTTGTGTTATTATACTTAAATTCTCATAATAATTACCATCCATTAATATAATAGTTTTTCTAGAATTTGAAAAGACATTATTTGAAGAAAAGATAAATTATATATTATTGATATAAAGAAACTTCAATTTTGTAACATATGTAAACTCAGTACCTCCGGTTTGGATTTCTGAACCGGTCTAGGCACTTAGGCTGTTGACAAAAAAAATAAAAATAAAGAAACTTCAATTTAATAAGTTTAATGTTATCAATTTATTTATATAGTATAAGGAAAACTATAGAGTTTAGTGGTTATAAATTATGGATTAAACTTTTTCTAAATAAAATCCAACAAATGTTGTGAAATCAATAATTTGAAACAATCAATAAGGATTTGAAACAAACAATCAACAATCATGAATGATATGAAAAACACATATTTTATAGATAATCAAATGATATTAACTATGTAAATCTACAGTTTCAGTTGTTTTTTTAACTATGTAAACAGGGTTTTGTCTCTCTTATCATCGGTATAACTAAGATAAAAAGACCATATTGTTCGGTCAATAAAATTATCATGAAAAACTAATTTTCATTGAAGATTTGTATCTACTTTTACAAAAAAAAATATAAATGTTTTGTTTTTTCACAAATAGGTATGGAATCAATGGAATGATTGCAATGGTCTAGATGTAGTTGATTCCAACTTCATTGATGATTCATATGTAAAGAAATAATATACTCTCTGAAGGGTTCCCACATCATCTCACAAGGTGATAACACGTGGTGTTTGTTTTTGAACAAAAAAAATTGGAAAAAAACGGAAAGGACAATAGTGTTACAAAGAAATCTAAGGGCACAATAAAACATTTTTCTTATTATAATTGTTATGTATTCTTCTTTCTTCCTTAAATATATAGAATTGTACGAAATATTGATTTTTAACATCACAATAATCTCAATTCCAATCACAATCGTTAATCATAATCTCGCATGGAGATTAGTTCATAACAATCTCAATCCCAATTTCCACCGCCAAATAGAAGATTTGTGACAGTACAATGTATAAGTTCTCTTTTCTCATCATGCCGATTTTTTAGCATTTTTCATTTTGTTTCCACTCTGTTTTAGAACCTTAATTTCTTATTATTTGTTTGTCGTTTATGTTGTTATTTTGATGATGAGAATACGTTAGTACAATCCCCAAAAGAAAAAAAAAATTTATATTGTCGTTTTATGTTTTTTGTTCGCCGTTTTACCCTTTTAATTATAGTTGGTTTTTATACACAATTTGTGAATCTGAGTTATAATGATTTCTTATAAATAGGTTGGAAAGATGAATGAAACTACGAACTTTAACAATGAAATATCCAATTTCAAGTATATATGTATGACTTATTACTTTAGTTAAAAAATCGTTAAAGATTCTCATATACAGCTCTATATCACCAACCAACATGTAGACGAAATTGCCTCCATCACTTCGAACAAAAAAATGATCAAACGAGAAAAAATGATTGAGAATGTTAAGTCTATAAAGGATTTTGACATCTGAAACCCATGACGAAAGAATGTTTTATAGTATGATCAATCTCGAGAGAATAATTAATTATTAGGTGATGGATCGCTAAAACCCTTCCACACAATAAGTATTTTGTCCATTCTAAGTGTGAGAGAGATAATTAAAACTATGTCACAACACGGCTATTGGTAGATCTTTTTAGATTAGATTTCTATAATAATTTTTTTTGTTGAAGACCAATGATTAATTATACATTTTAATTACAGCTTTATCAATAAATTATAATTATTGAAAATAGAAAATAGAAAACAAGTTGAAAAACTAAGAAAACAATAAAAATTTAGTTTGTAAAACATAAGAAATTGACAAATAACAAAAAGTAAAACCTAGAGGTTCAAATTCTATTAAAAAACCATAGAATATGTAAAATGGCATAGAATATGTAATAACATAAAGGTTCAAAAAAAAAAAATATGTAATAACATAGAATAATTGTTCACACGTTGAAATATAAGTAAATTTTATGGTATGTCAAGTAAATAGATTTGATATAATACATTTCAATTTAGATTTATTTTGATAAATATTTTGTTTTAATTATTTTTCATTTGAGAATTATGAATTTTTGTGTTTGTAAAAAAACGACCGAAAAAANTAGTCCCATGGGAAGTGGTCACCATCGGTCTGCTAGTGAAAGTAGCTCATATGAAAGTTCTGAATATGATCATCCTACTACTGACGAATTTGTATGTGAGAGGAGCTTTTTGGGGTACCATGACAGGCCATCACGAAGTTTTCAGCCGCAACGGTCCATTAGAAAGGGTGAGAAGCCCATTGATGCTCTTATAAGATCTCGCATTTAGGTCTTTCCGCCTCTTGTCTTCTCCTCACTCATCTCACACCAAAAGCTTCGCTTACGCTTAGCTCCACAATCTAACAATGGTATGCCCTAGCTTTTTTTTCTCTCTCTCTCTTTTCTTCGTTTTTCGCCATAGTTTCTTATTGATCTTCTCTCCTATCGAATGTTGTTCTTCATTTCATTTCGTGAAGAAATCCCCTGCGTTGTTTCACCAGCGTTTCCTTAGTTTTTTTTCATATTTTTGAAGCTATGGTAATGAGAATCAATGAGCCTAGGGTTGTATTCTTCATGGGTTTTTGTAAATATCTCATTTTTATGTAGGATTTGATTTCGACTTTGAAATATTCAAGTTTTGCTTCTGATCCGTTTGAATTGATATCTCAGCTAGATCTTTGTTATATCGTTAGATCTTAGGATGTAATTAGGGTTTTTGAGGTATGATAAGACTAATGAAATATGACGATTTTTCTATTGATAGGTGTTTGTGAAGCCTTCCAAGTCGAATGCGTACTTCAAGAGGTACCAAGTCAAGTTCAGGAGAAGGAGAGGTATTGATTCTTCATTAGCTTCTTGTTAATATTGTCTCTGCTCTCTTTGTTCATCACGTTCTAAAAGTTTAATTTCATTTTCTGCAGATGGAAAGACTGATTACAGAGCAAGAATCCGTCTCATCAACCAAGACAAGAACAAGTACAACACACCAAAGTACCGTTTTGTTGTCCGGTTTACCAACAAAGACATTGTTGCACAAATCGTATCTGCAACCATAGCTGGTGACATTGTCAAGGCTTCTGCTTACGCACATGAGCTGCCTCATTATGGACTCACTGTTGGTCTTACTAACTATGCTGCAGGTATTGAATCAGTCCTATCCTTTTGTTTTTCTGGTTTTAGATGGTTGATTCTGTGTTTATAGTTTGCTAAAGAGTTTTTTTTTTTTTTGAACAAGCTTACTGTACTGGCCTCCTCTTGGCTCGCCGTGTTCTGAAGATGTTGGAAATGGATGCCGAGTATGAGGGCAACCTAGAGGTATGTTGTGGGCTTGGGGTACTCTATTAGACTTGAGTTTACATCTCTTGTTAAAAAAAACTCAAATCATGAATTGATTATTAGGCCACCGGAGAGGACTTTTCTGTGGAACCAACTGAGTCAAGGAGACCTTTCCGTGCTCTTCTTGATGTCGGACTTATCAGGACCACGACCGGAAACCGTGTTTTTGGTGCACTCAAGGTATAAAACTGTTCTCTATTTTAATGTCTTGGCATTGTTCTTTGTGTTTTCATGTGCAATCGTTGTACTAGCAAGTCTTTGATACACTTTGTTTTGCTTCATGATTACTAATAGGGTGCCTTGGATGGAGGACTCGATATCCCCCACAGTGACAAGAGATTTGCGGGTTTCAACAAGGAAAACAAACAACTTGATGCTGAAATCCACAGGAACTACATCTATGGTGGCCATGTCTCAAACTACATGAAGCTGTTGACAGAAGACGAGCCAGAGAAGTTTCAAACTCACTTCAGTCAGTACGTAAAGAAAGGAGTTGACGCTGAGGACATCGAGGAGCTGTACAAGAAGGTTCATGCAGCTATCCGTGCTGAGCCCAACCCAAAGAAAACCGTGAAGGCTGCTCCTAAGGAACACAAGAGGTAGAAACAAAGCATATATGCACTTCATTGGTTTTTTTGTAACATTATTAGTGTTAGCGTCTCATTGGATTTTTGATTGATAAACAGGTACAACTTGAAGAAGTTGACCTATGAAGAAAGGAAGAACAAGTTGATCGAGAGAGTCAAGGCATTGAACGGAGCAGGTGGTGATGATGATGATGAGGACGACGAAGAGTAAATCACTGCAACTTCCATTGTCTCATGCCTCTTGTAGCTTTTTACTTCTTGAGCTTATTGCCTCAATTTTTCTATTTTCCAGACTAAGACACTCAGCTTTTGTCTTCACATTTCAATTGCGTTTGAGGATTTTGATTTTGAGGATACTTTTTCAATTAAGACTTTATCATCTTCTATAAGTTTTGTTTTTGATCAAACTAGATTTTATTGATTAACCGTGATCCAATGTCTTATCATCTTCTATTACATTATCAAAAATTTGCATGTTAGTTTGATCTTGATTTCTCTAAATTGGTCACTAATCATTCTTAACCAACATTTGGTTCCATCTTAACCAGTAAATCTGATATATAATAGAACCGGATATTAAGATTAAACCATTCATACCCTTTTGCTACAGCAACAAAACCTCGAATTTGTATCTTCATAGTAATTTTGCTCCACCAAAAGATTAGCATTCAATATCTAAATTTTCACAAAGCGAAGAACAAAGTCTAACGAGCAAACCCATTATTAAAAACTAGACCTTGAACCAAGTTAGTCACTACTACTACTAGTCTAATATTCCTCTTCCTTCTCGCGCAAGTCAACTTCCAAGTAAGCTCTTCTAAAGCTCTGATTGATCCATATCTTCATCAAGTTCTTTGATTTTTACTTCAGCGTCTTCTCCAAACTGAATGCACTTGTCGATTTCAGACAGTACATATTGAATGCTGCCCACAAAACGTTTTCAGCTTCATTTTCGGTTTGGTATCAAATGCTCATGTAAGCAACTAAAAAAAGGAATTGATTTTGAGTTTACCTCTTCTCTTTACTCAAATCAAGTGGCGTGAATCTCACCATATTGTACTCTTCCACCTAACACATTCAAAAATGAAGATTCATCATCCAATATTTACTCGTTAATAACGGTTTCAATATAACAAACCCATACCAACTCAATCAAGGCTTTGTTCAGTTTTCCAAATTGAGGAGACATCCTTTGGTTTAACTCAGACAGCAATGTGCGAGGCACCGGATCCAAGTATCTATATATGTCAAACCACACAAGGAAATCAAATTAGAAATTCCATAGACAGACACAAAACATGGTAGACTTTTGGAAGAAGAACAGAGAAAGCAGATTCACTCCTCAATGTTGCTTTTATCCTTCAAGAGATCCATCTTTGAGAGGATGTTAACATGAGGCAGTTCAAGCTGGATCATTGCAGTAAGAGAAACCATACATCCGCTGATAAACTTCGTTACATCTGTTACAAACTAATCCAAGATAATCTCTTTTACGTCAAAAAACACTTAAAAGGTTTTTGCTAACAACTCAAATGTGTCCGTAATCAAAAAGTAGGGGAAGAAAAAAAAGTTTTCTAATAAACCTGTGAATCAAGCAAATACACCGCACAAACATTGAAGTTCTTCTGCTTCAAATGCTCCACAAAGTTCTTGAGCACAGGTGCATGTGTAAAAATTTCTATCTGGCCTATAATCACAGCATAATTATGCAACACTTAAACATCATGAATTAAAGATGCAGAGAAACTAATTATGCAACACTTAAACATCATGAATTAAAGATGCAGAGAAACTCATAGGTTCTTTAAGAGCTATAAGAGTCACCTGGACAGTCAAAGACTAAGTAATCATCATCTGCGAAGTTCTCCAACTCTTCATCCAACCAATTATATAGACTGTCCTCAAGGTGACTATGAATTATAAAGTTAAGCTTCTTCAAGTTTCCACTCAATATTCTTTGTGATAAGAACATACAGAATCATATAGTGCGAAAAAGAAATTAAAGGCCTCATCGTAGGCGTAAATAGTACTTTTTTCTTAAGGTTAACAAGAAAGGATACTCCAAACAACGCAGGAGAGCATTATTGGGGCCACACTTTAGCTCCTCCATAACATCTTCAACAGAAACAAGCTCTCGGATATCTACATCCAGACAAGAATATCAAAGCTTCGGTGTGAAACTACGAAAACGAAAGACAAACTCTGAAGAAGCAAAGCCAATGAATAGAGTGACAGAGAACTCACCCATTGCCACAGGATAATTAAAGACTTCTGCAGCGGGATCCAAGTTAACGATATGCATTGTTCGCCCGATAGTTTCACAATGTTGGTGTAAAGATGAGCAATAAGTTGACTGCTCCGTAAACATAAAACCATTTTAGTAAAATTGGATGATAACTTCAACTTGCATTCTTGTTCCCTTCATTTTCAATTGAATGCACAGATGATTTGTCTCAAAGAAACTAACCTTTCCGCTGCCCGCTGGCCCGATTATGAGCTGTGCATAACCCATGATAGCAACCTCTCTCACACAAACTCAAATCGAATATCCTAAAATATGCAATAATAGCCTCAAAGTCAAAATGTAAGAACTTTAAAGACTGCATCTATGTAAAGATCATTCCTTTTTCGTATCTGATTCTAAAGCAAAATCACTTTGTACCACAAACAAGAGTTAGGGTTTAACTGCATGAGCCCCAAAAGCTGATCAAACTAAAACAGGGGAAGAGACAATCCTAAGCCAGAAATTCAGAATATCAACAAATCTAATCAACTTTTAGAGAACAAACCGAAATCTTAACGCTGAGTGTAAATGTATATGCAACAACGAATGCTAATGAGCTTTGAAGCACACACATTAAGCACCATAAGAATAATATTCATGATCAAAGGAAACAAACACACAGAGAGACAGAAATCACAAACCCGTTGTCAAAAACTCAGAGCCCGAGTCGACAGAGAAATAAAGATGCAAACTTTGAGATCAGAAAGGAAATTGCAAAGATCAAAACAACTATTTTAAAGTGGTTCAGAAAATGTAAGGAAAAGGAACAAGCTTTGCGACAAAAAAAATTTGGGGGCTTTTTATCAAAAGAAATCAAATTTGGGGCCCATTTATCGTAATTTCATTGTCTTCTAATTTTGGCCAAATTTTGATGTCATTCGTAATTGACCAAAATATCACATTTTAAATTTTGTGTTCCAAATTTAGCATCATTCATTAAAAATAATAATAATAATATAAATTTTGATAATAATAACACAAATTTAATATTAAAATAATCTAAAATTATTTACTAATAGGAAAACTAAACTTTAAATTAGAAATAATAACCCCAAACATAATGTTTAATTTTATTTTAAATTTATTTTAAATAAACAAGTATTTTTACATAATTATTTGTGCTATTTTCAGAATTTTAAATTTTGAATACTAATTTTGAAAAGAAAAAAAAAGTTATTTTAGGGTATTTCTCACGAAAATATCCTATCATAATTTGGGGGCTATTTTCTATGTAAATATCGGCTTTGGGCCATTACAGTTTTGTCTTATTTATTTGGGTTGGGCCTGGGAATAAACAAAAGAGATCATCGAAAAGAGGTGAACCGAGAAGGTCTACATTTCGGATAAGTTCGGTTCAATTCTTTTTGGTTTTGGTTTTGGTTTTGGTTTAGAAAATATTGGCCTGGACAGTAGTAAAACTGAAAAGTTGGAGATAATTTTTGAGATTACGTGGATATAAAACATTGCATTCGTATTCGAAATGGATAATTTTAAGATATGAAAAAAACCACATCTACCATAGAAAGATCGGTCCAGGTTACATGGTATATGAATTGGTTAATGTGTTATTAGACCGTTAAAATTGTTTATGCCTTAGATCACCTTAAATAAATGATCAAAATCAAAGTTTCGATCGGTAATAATATAAGAATCATTGCGGAAAAATAAAATGGAATCGCGGAATGAAATAATATTTTGAGTCATGCGAATTTCATGCTGGATTTATCATGTCTATCCATAATCCAATGCACGTCAATGAGAATTCGAAAAAAACAGATTAGCAGTAGAAATGATTTTTAAAATAATCACCTAGTAATAAAGTAACCTATCTCCATATTTTAATCCGATATGTCAGAAGTTCAGTGGAATCTCGAGCTTCGAGGCTTGTTCTTTGGATGCAGCGAAGAAGTATAAACACAAAAACAAATAAATAAATAAAATTTCTTACACAATTATTATTCAATAATACGACAAATGCACAAACTCATGTCACTAGTAGTGTATAAACACTACGTTGTATATTAGATCTTAGAGCATCTCTAATACGAGACTCTTATAAACAGTGATGGGTTCTTAATCAAAAAAAAAAAAATTTATGAACATAAGAACCGGTTCTTAAACAAGAGTTTTAAGAACCGGTTCTTAAACAAGAGTTTTAAGAACCGGTTCTTAAACAAGAGTTTTAAGAACCGGTTCTTAAACAAGAGTTTTAAGAACCGGTTCTTAAGAGGGTTCTTATAATGTTTTCAACCACGTGTCAACCCCTAATTCGTCGGATTTTTTTTTTGCCATAAATTTTTTTTTATTTTTTCTTAACTTTAACTTAAAAAAAAAAATTATTTTTTTCATAACTGCAACTTTAAAATTCTAAACTTTTTTTTACATATTAATGAATTGGAATCTTTACATATTAATTTTTTTTTTAAAGATTTTAAAATTCTAAACTTTTTCTTCCAGAAGTTTCGGCAATATTTTGTATGTTTTAAAATTCATGAAATGCAATATAATTTTGATTTTATAAAATATAGTATGTTTATATTTTTTTACAAAATAAATTAAATTTAAGAAAATTAATTATAAAAAATTAAAAAAAAAATTAAGAACATGTAATGAGATTCACCATTGGAGGTGAAAAAACTTAAAGAGTTCTAAATTTTTAAATAATCAAAATTTATGATTAAAAATTTGATAAGAACCCCATGATGAAGTTCACCATTGGAGATGGTCTTAGGTCCATGGAAATATTTGGGGAAACAATACCGACGAATAAACTAGTGTATAAACAATAGTTTTATCTTCATCTGACCAAATAACGGCATTTTTAATTTTTACCAAGAATCGAACCTGAAACCCTTGAAAAGTCGCTCTTAACGAGCTCACAAGTCCTCACATCTTCCTACCACTAGCCATATATAAACTATTGCAACCATATAATTAATCGAATTATTATCATAAATAGAAGTTAGTCTCTCATGCATGATAGAATTAATCAAATGTGATAATTACAGGTGGCCACATGCTAATATTTTCGTATTTTTTTTATCCAAATTATAATGATGCAGTCACTTACGAGATCTCCGCGAAGAGTCAAACTTGTTGTTCATTAATGTTTGCTAATCATTATTATAAAGAGAAAAATGTCCATCATTATGTTTATGGCATATGATTTAGAATCCTTACCGTTGTTTATTTTGTTGTTTCCTGCTAATGAATACAGTAATACTGATATTCATTCAGAGTATTAAGAACATTGTAGATACTTCTACACTTCTATTACATTGTATTTATAGAACTATTGCTAAACTAGTAATTATGGTCACTACCCGCTGCTGCCAACAACCACAAAACGAACAAAGCCTCGTTAACATCTATGGAATATGGATTGTTGGATGTTTTAGGCCTTGAGTGCCAAATGTTTTTTTTTTTTTTTTTTTTTGGGTCTAACCAAATCACTTTTACCCCCAAAAAAGTATCACTTTTACCCCCCAAAAAGTATCACTTTTGTTTTCTTTTTTTTGACTCATATCTTTTACTTTTCAAAAAGTAAATTAAATGATATATTAATTTTAAAATAAAATATTATTATATAAATGTAAATATAAAACTATTTAGTTATATATGTACATATATATGGTTGACAAAAAAACATATATATGTTATGTTATTATAGAAAGAAAAAAAAACTAGAAGCCTGATGGCGTTTGATCAAATAGTAGGCGAAACTTGAGAATGTGTTGAAAGCGCTTGTTAATCCAGAAGATCACTAATAATGTTTAAAGATAGATTAGGGAGTTGGGAGGTGAGATTTCCGTTAATGGAACGAGTTAACTTGACTTTGGGGGAGGTCGGGATTGAGATAAGAGGAGTCGGAGATTTTGATTAACAGGTCGGGGACCGTATTCTTTGTATTAATGATCGAAAAGGGGGAACGGTTTAGATTTACGAACTAGTTCCGACAGGAATCCAGTTCGGTGTTCTAAACGGTGTTGCCTTGTTACAATATAGAGAGGTCGGGTATAATATCTAGTGAGAGAGAGTAATAAATGTGTGATCCCCCTCATAAATGCATACTAAGGGGATATATATAGCGGGGGTTGACTTCCTGTTCCCCGAAGTTCCGAAGCGACGTGGCGCTTTCAGCGCCTTTTGGGGGTAAGGCCTCTCGAAGAGGCGTGTTCCAGGTCTTCTGGTAGATAGGTTATGATGAGCCCGGCGTCATACTCCTACGAAGGTAGGACACTATTCACCGAACTATCCTCCACGTGTCGTCTTTCCCTTGGGCCGTTACGGGGAGTTGGTGAGATGTCGAGATTGATCTCCTGTTCCTACGAACGTAGCGCACTGTTCGGCGAACTGCCCGCCACATGTCCTCGTCTCCCTTGATCTCTCTGCTCTGGGTTGATGAGATGTTAACCCGAGTCCGGGGTGCGTTCTCCTTAATTAGTGCGGCAGGGTTTGAAGTGGGAGCCCGGAATGCCAGCTCGGTGTCTTATTCGGTCAACCATTGACTTCTAGTTAATGCAATCGAGGAGGGCTTTTTTGCTGAGATGGACCCAGCTAATTGGGGGTGCTAAACCCACCTCCAACCCTCCGAATTCGAATCTCCCTCAAAATTAAATCATAACTGTGTGGTATCAGGGGTATTCACATGGCTTCCTTGGCTTCAGGATTAGTCAGATCTAATGGCATATTGACGCGAGTACCAGCTAGAGAAAAAAGTCCCCGCGACATGGCTCGAAGCTTATGTTGTCCGTTGAACTNAAAAAAAAAAAAAAAAACTAGAACTAATTACTGTTAGTTTTAAATAGTTTTCTATAAAATAAAAAAGTATCTTTTAAAAGATAGAAAACTGACAACAACAAAAAGGTAGAAAACTAAATCATTTAGATTCGTTATTTATTTTTCTTAGAAAATTATTTTAGATTCTTTATTGATTTCTCTTTGTTAAATGCATGGTATTTTTTGTATTATTTAAAGGAAACAAAATAAAACTGAATGTTACATTTTGTCTTTAAAAAAACAACAACAAACGGTGTTAATAAATTCTCTTTTTCTTGAAAAACTGAGGTTACAGACTCACAGAAAAAGAAATTTAAAAGAAAAAAAAGGAGAAAAAGAGAGTGTACTTAGGTCTTTTGCATTAAAAATTAAAATGTAAAGTATACATGTCAATTTCTGTGTGTCGGTGGGCTTTCCTGATACCCTCGTACTCTTACATTTTCGGTACCTTTCCCACGTGATCAATTTGTTTTACTCCTTTTTTTGTTTTTCCCCTCAAATTATAGTTTTCTTGCACCTCATTTTTTTAAAAAAAAACCTCGAACCGGTAAGGTGATGGGTTAGTGATAGGACGAGCTGCGAGACGGGATTAAACACCCGGTCCCGTGTTCGATTTTCCTCTCTAACTAATAAACACTACTTTGTAGGAAGTCTGTCAATTAGGTCTCGGTCCAATTAGTTTACCTGGTGGTCCATAATGCAGGCGGTTTGGCCATCAGCTGTCATTTAGTCGGAAAGCACTCAACTCGGGTTAGGTATACAGTGGTAATTCGCTAGTCGTTCACTTAGTTCATTCTTAACCTAGAGCCGACCGGATAGCCGATGGCGTATATCAAAAAAAAAAAAACTTCGTATATGAAGAGTTAATCCACTTTGAAATTATCCCAGTTATTCATATACTTACAAGCTAAATAAAAAAACAGAAGTAACTGTCCTTAAATATATTTCAAGCCATGGTTTATTGGTTTAATTTTAATTTGTGGTTTATTTTTAGTTTATTGGTTAAATTATATGCTGAACTGACTGTATTAACCGCAAAACTAAGCCTGGATATTGATCAGTCACAACAGTTGTTTACGATTACCACCAACTATTGCGCTAGCCGCTAGCAGGTCAATCCCCTTAAGGACATCTAACTGGTGAAAAAAAAACCAGAAACAATTGTAAAACCCTATCGTAACCATATAATAAAAGATTGCTAATCAAACGAATCAATATTTCAGTACCAATCGGAACCCTAAAATAACGATTGGTAACAAAATGAACCTAACTTTCCTGTACTACATCTCTATCGGAATCGTAAAATAAAAGATTCCCTAAAAGTCAACTATAAATAGTGTATTAACAATGGTAAAATGGAACTGAATATAGTTTTATTAATATATGTAAAAAATAATAGAATAACACTTTTGTTAAATAAAAAAAGTAACTGATTCTTGTTTAAACCCAACCTCTCCTCAGCATTTGTATTATATAGAGTTACTAACTTACTATATGCTGAAGACTACACTTCCGTTAGGTGCTGATCGGACGTTTAGGGTAAGCGCCTAACGATAAAATCGGGGATTAGTTTTAAGCTTTTTATGTAAATATATGTATATAAATATTACATAATAAAACACGATGACCTTACAGTACCGGAGTTCGATTCTCTTCAGTGTTATTTTGGTGAAGACTACACTTCCGCTAGGTGCTGGTCGGACGTTTAGGGTAAGCGCCTAACGATAAAATCGGAGATTATTTTTTTCCTTTTTAATGAAGGGTAAAACAAAATCGACGGCCTCCATTTTTTCTTCAGTTATTTCATCATTTTTTTTTATCATTTTCTTTCTCAGTTATATCAAACCCTTATAGATCTAACTAATATAAGCTCGTTTTGAACATAAATTGAAACAAAAAAATGGGATTTTTCCAAAGGTTCTGATTTAATGACCGAATAAGGTCAATTCGCAGCGGTGGTCGACCGCCGAGCATATAATTGTTGGCTATGTGCGTTAACCGATTTTTTGAATAAGGCTTGTATCAGTTGTATGTCACCTACAACAATGAAAACAAATCTAGTAATATACTAGTTTATCTTATTTAGTTTGATGCATATCAAGACTTGCGATACCTTTAAGTGTTAAAATTATTATCTTTTGTATATGTCAGATTAAGGGGAAAACAAAAAAAAAACTGGGTCTTGAACCGATTCATGCGCTTTATGAGAGACGTGGTCGTTTTTTTCTTGCCAAACATGGCCTAAAAATCCTCGACATACGTTGGTGTTAAGAGTCTAGCACCAAATGATCATATATTGTGGCGTGATTTTCGTTTGGCGCACCATTAATGTTTCCTTCGCCGAAATCTAATATTCTCTCTGTTTCAAAAAAAATGTCATTGTAGCATTTTTTTTTGTTACATAAAGAGTGTCACTTTAGATTTTTAATGCAAATTTTGGCACAAAATACCTAATTTAACCTCAGTTTAATGAAAAATTCCAAGAGTTATTATATATTTGAAGGGTATAATTGAATTTTCAATATGTTTTATTAATTTGTGTGTAAAATGTCAAAATGACACTTATTATGAAACAGAGGGAATAGTCATTAATGATTTTTCTACGAATAATGATGACTCTAACAACTTGTTTAATCAGGTATGTTTAGCATTAACTATATAATCTAGTCAGTTTAATGTATGCATTGATTCAATTATCAAGTCAAACGTGATCACCATGTATGGCATCTTGATTTTTTTTTTGGTAAAACATCGCATCTTGATTTGTTGTTGTTGTTGTCTTTTTGTCCAAATAAAACGTAACAAAGAAATAAAAACTAAAAATTTCAGAAATACAATAAATATAAAATAAA
This sequence comes from Eutrema yunnanense, assembly GCA_002933935.1. Classification (NCBI taxonomy): domain Eukaryota; kingdom Viridiplantae; phylum Streptophyta; class Magnoliopsida; order Brassicales; family Brassicaceae; genus Eutrema; species Eutrema yunnanense. Next base: position 570,077 of record PKML01048600.1, on the reverse strand, counting down.
GTTTACATATTGTTAACTATATAAATTAGGTTTCTATTAATAAAATGGTACATATAAAAGATATTGACCTGAAAGAATTTCTAATAATGATGACATGTATGATTTCAAGTCACACTTATGTTTAGGGTTCTTAAAGTTCAAAAACAAAAAAAAAGGTTCTTAAATCATTTAGAAATTTTTCTTATTTTTTTTAAGAAACGCTTTTCAAATGAAAATTTTGTGGAGTTTAAAAAAATAGTACTATTTCTTTGTTATTTACGTTAATATTTTAGTAAAAATGAAAAATGAAAATTTTTTCAAATGAAAAATATTTTAGTAAAAATAGTACTTTTCAAATGAAAAATGAAAAATTTGTGGAGTAATATTTTTTCTTTTAAAGATAAGATAATAATAGTTTAGAATTTGTTATTTACGTTAATATTTTAGAAAACTTCTCTAAATATATTCAGTGTTATTTACACTTTTGACTTAACTTATTTAGGATACGTTCGTGGTGGAAGTTATAATCTTTTAATTTCACATACATATCGTTTTAAAACGACAATTATTAGGAAACAAAAAAAAAATCAAATAATACTATTAATTGTAAAATAGAAAGAATAATATTTAATCCAAATTTTGTGTATACAAACATTTGGGGAAAAACATGAACCGACTATTTTATAGCAGAGTGTCGGTAAAAGAACTAAAAAAAGAAAAAGAAATCCGCACAACACACCCACTTCCTCAAACAGTAACACACCATTATCTTATAACTTAAAGGGTTAATTACACTAAAAAATATGGGAAAATCTGATTTATTTTTTATTTTTTTATGATGTGAAAAGTATATAATAATTTATTTGGTAACAATAAATGATAATTTTATTTATTCTACATTTTAATATCTATTTTGCTATAGTTTTGATTCAAAAAAAAACAAGAAATCTAAACATATGAAATCGAGATCGACGTGGACATGAAAACGTGGATAATTGTGTGTAGACATATAGGAATCTCGTATTGTTAGTGTGGATGATCATGTATGGATAATATTTTACTGATGGTCATGTGTGGATGGTCATGTGTAGATGTAGTTCTTGATATTTACAGATAAATTACTATCCACACATGACCATCAACACTAATAATACGATATTCTCATATGTTCATTCACAATTGTCCACGTTTTCATGTCAACGTCGATATGGATTTCATATGTTTAGATTTTTTGTTTTTGTTTTTTGTTTGTTTTAGATTTCTTGTTTCACATCAAAACTATAGCAAAATAGATCTTAAAATGTTGGAAAAATAGAATTATCATATATTGTTTCTAGAAAATTGTTTTATGTCTTTCACATTATAAAAAAAATAGAAAACAAACCAAGTGTGGTAATAATTATTTTACTCAAATTTTTGATTTTCTGACTCATCCACGATTTTGCATCCATGACCATGCGAGACCATTTTGTTTTTTCACACAAATGAACATGAAAAAAGGTCTTAAGAGTTAAATACATTTTTTTAAACAAAAACGGGCTGATGTGCCTTATAGTGTAATTAACCCAGTTAAAGAAAATTACTTTAGAATGCCCTTTCTGACTTCTGTCATGGATGCAAGTTCATAGATGCAATGTCCCGGATTTTTCACAATCCACGACCTTGTATCCATGACCATGCATGCGATTTCTGATTTACAAAAAAGTAAAGTGGTTTATTGGAGCTAAAATGGTAAGAGTGTCAATTTCATCACCCAAAGTGCCTTAAGAGTTAAATGTGGCTTATCCTGTTATACAGAAGTCAGAAAGTGCATTCTAAGGTAATTTTCTTCAACTTAACTCCATACTTCTCACTACATCCTCTTTTAATTGTTTTATCAATCCGCCGTAAAATAACGTTTTTTAAAAATAATAAAAAAGTGTATATACTAACAAAAAAATCAAAGAATAGTTGCATCTAATGTCACTTAATCAAAACTTAATTTGAAATCAAATATTTTTTAAATTCTGAAAAAATAAGTAAGACGATTTTGTCATGCTTATTATTGGTTTATGTATTGTACACCGTTGATTCACGCAGTACTGTATATAGGTACGACTGAAAAGTTAACGCATAAACCGTACATAAAATGTTACTTATTTTAAAAGTTTTTGTAAAATGTAAATAAACTATGTTTTTCATTAGGTGTATATTATTAGGTGTATGTTCAAGAACCCAAAAATCAAGTAGCATTTTTATATATTCGACAATGTGCGTACGCTGCAATGCAATGCGGTGCAGTGTGTACACTTTACGCGGTAGCAAACTAGGACTATTACAAAGTCCACGTTCTATACACGTGTCATATTCTAATTAGTCATGGTTAGAAAAAGTGGGCCCTACTACGTATAAGCGAATAATTAACCACTCTCCTCCTTTGCATCAGCTCTTTTGGCCTCCGTGCTCTTTACTCTCTCACCATCACTAAAGTTGAAGTTAAAAATAAAAAAGAGAGAGTGAAGAAGATCGAACGACCATTACCAGCAGAATCTTAGCTGGATTCATCACTCTCCAAAATATTTTCTCGAGAAAATCCAGAAAGGAAGAAAGAGAGAGAGAGTCCCTACAGAGACACTCAGATCTCGCAAGATTGAAAAGAGAAGAAGAAGAAGAACAACACAATGCTCTTCTTCTTATTCTTCTTCTTCTTCTCCTCATCCTTGGATCTCGTGCTCGCCGACCGTCGAGTCCTCCACGAGCCTTTCTTCCCCGTCGATTCGCCGCCACCGTCACCTCCACAATCACCGCCGCTTCCTAAGCTTCCTTTCTCTTCCACATCCCCTCCTTCAGACGCTATTGCACCTCCTTTCTTCCCTTTATACCCTTCATCTCCTCCCCCTCCTTCTCCGGCGTCTTTCGCATCCTTCCCTGCCAACATCTCCTCTCTAATCGTCCCTCACGCCACTAAATCGCCGCCTAGTTCCAAAAAGCTCCTCATCGTCGCAATCTCCGCCGTGACCTCCGCCGCTTTAGTCGCCGCGCTTATCGCGTTGCTCTATTGGCGTAGAAGAAGAAGACGCCAGGATAGTAACTTACCTGATGATAGCAAGACGTGGACAACCGACAGTAGCCGCCGAGTTTATCCGCCTCCGCCCGCGGCGCCGCCGGTACGGCGTAATGCGGAGGCTAGGAATAGTAAGCAGAGGACGACGACGAGCTCTGCCAACACTAGCTCAGAGTTTCTTTACTTGGGAACGATGGTGAATCCGAGAGGAGTTGAGGATCAATCCGCGAGTAATCGGAGCAATAATGGTTCGAGCTCAAGGAAATTGGAATCTCCAGATCTCCAGCCTCTTCCTCCTCTCATGAAACGAAGTTTCCGGCTAACTCCGGAGGTTGGTTCAATAGGAGAGGAGGAAGAAGAAGAGTTTTACTCTCCCAGAGGTTCAGCGAGCGGGCGCGAGACGTTAAGCCGGGTCGGATCCGAGTCCCGGAGAGTTTTCGCGGCGGTTCCGAATCAAAACCCTAGATCTGTGACCAATGACACTATCTCCTGCTCGTCGTCAAGCTCAGGTTCACCAGGGAGATCGACCTTCATCAGCATTTCTCCGTCGATGAGTCCGAAGAGATCCGAACCGAGGCGTACGGTAATCTCCGCACCAGAGCCGCCGTTGAGGACTTCTTCGGGAAGCTCTGAATCATCACCGGCAAAGATATCCGAGTTACCAGATTTTCGATTCGTGAGGTCTCCATCACTGTCCTTAGCTTCTTTATCGCCGGGACTCTGCCCGGTGAAAAACGCCGATGGAGGATTAGGTCAAATCTCGAGATCTCCGACGGTTACATCTCTCACTACTTCACCAGAAAGACCAATGGATAACAAAAAAGAAAACTCTCTCCACCAGAATCTCGACGACTCTCCTCGAAGTTCTTCACGATCTACGACGCTATCTTCTGCTTCTACTTCTCCAGAAAGACGACCAAACGACACTCCAGAAGCTTACTTGCGATCACCTTCGCATTCTTCTGCTTCTACATCACCGTATCGATGCTTCCAGAAATCTCCCGAGGTTTTACCGGCGTTTATGAGCAATCTCCGGCAAGGATTGCAATCTCAATTACTCTCTTCTCCGGGACAAGGTTTCCTTCAGGAGTTAGATGCATTGCGTTCTCGTTCACCGTCGTCGTCTGTTTGTTCTTCACCGGATAAAGCTTCTCACAAGTCACCGGTCACATCTCCCCGGAATTCGCAGTCTGCTTCGTCAGAATCTCTGTCATCTTCTCCAGGCAGAGATTTTAGCCATAGCTTAGATGTATCTCCACGGATCTCGAACATTTCATCTCAAATCCTACAGCCTCCTCCGTCTGCAATAACCGGAGCTTCGCCAGTGCCTCCACCGCCTCCGCCACCTCCTCCACCATTTTCGTCATGGGCACGACGGAATCAGGTGACTCCTAAGGCGTCCCGGCCGCCTTCTCTCGCGCCGCCTTCACATCCTTTTGTGATCCCATCCGAAAACCTGCCAGTGACTACTCCAAAGGAGACGTTCTGTGCCAGTGAGCCGGTAGAGGAAACTCCGAAACCGAAGCTAAAGGCGTTACATTGGGATAAAGTGAGAGCAAGTTCGGATCGTGAGATGGTCTGGGATCATCTTCGATCAAGCTCTTTCAAGTGAGTTCATGCCATAGTTTCTTTTATACAAATATGCTTTCTTGAGAACTTTGTTATTGATATTATTGATGTGCTTGCAGATTAGATGAAGAGATGATTGAAACATTGTTTGTAGCAAAGACATTAGACTCCAAACCAAATCAGAGTCAGACAACTCCAAGATGTGTTCTCCCTAACTTAAACCAAGAGAACAGAGTCTTGGACCCCAAGAAGGCTCAGAATATTGCGATCCTGCTTCGGGCACTTAATGTCACTATAGAAGAAGTTTGTGAAGCTCTTCTTGAAGGTAAAACATCCTGAATGAGCTCTCCTGCGTCTGTTTAGCTAGTAAGAATAATTATGATATTTGGTGTCCTGAATGATTGGTAGACCGCTAAGTATGATAGTTTGAGGGTTGTTTCAATGATGTGTCGAGATTATTGGTGTTATATTCTTGTTTTTTTTGTTACGCTTTTCAGGCAATGCTGATACACTTGGGACTGAACTTCTTGAGAGCTTACTTAAGATGGCACCGACAAAAGAGGAAGAGCGCAAGTTGAAAGCGTACAAGGATGATTCGCCCGTTAAGCTTGGACATGCTGAGAAATTCCTTAAGGCAATGCTAGACATCCCTTTTGCCTTTAAAAGAGTTGACGCAATGCTCTATGTAGCTAACTTTGAGTCCGAGGTTGAATACCTGAAGAAATCTTTTGAGACTCTTGAGGTATATATACTGCAAGCTATTTTCGTCTCTCTTTTTTTACCATAGTGTCTGTATTGTAACAGATCATGACTTCATTCCCGTTTTTTTCGGGTAGGCTGCTTGTGAGGAACTGAGGAACAGCAGGATGTTCTTAAAGCTTCTAGAAGCGGTACTAAAGACAGGAAACCGGATGAACGTTGGGACAAACCGAGGCGATGCTCATGCGTTCAAGCTTGACACGCTCCTCAAGCTGGTCGATGTTAAAGGCGCTGATGGGAAAACAACTCTCTTGCATTTCGTTGTACAAGAGATAATCCGAGCAGAAGGCACGCGTCTCTCAGGTAACAATACCCAAACAGATGACATTAAATGTAGGAAACTCGGCCTCCAAGTTGTATCGAGCCTATGTTCAGAGCTTTGTAACGTCAAGAAAGCTGCTGCAATGGACTCAGAAGTACTAAGCAGCTACGTCTCCAAGCTTTCTCAAGGCATTGCCAAGATCAACGAAGCTATCCAAATCCAATCAACGATCCCAGAAGAAAGCAGCAGCAGTCAGAGATTTTCGGAGTCGATGAACACGTTTCTGAAAAGAGCTGAGGAGGATATCATCAGAGTACAAGCTCAAGAGAGCGTAGCGTTATCGCTTGTGAAAGAAATCACGGAGTATTTCCACGGGAACTCGGCTAAAGAAGAAGCGCACCCGTTTAGAATATTCTTGGTTGTTCGAGACTTCCTCGGGGTAGTGGACAGAGTGTGCAAAGAAGTAGGGATGATAAACGAAAGAACAATGGTTAGTTCTGCTCATAAGTTTCCAGTTCCAGTGAATCCAATGCTGCCACAACCTCTTCCTGGACTCTGTGGAAGAAAGCAATCTTCTTCTTCTTCGTCTTCTTCTTCATCTTCCTCACCTTCATCATCAGACGACGAACATAACTCATCTCACTAGTTTCTTAAAGTGGGATCAGCTTTGTCTGTGCAAGTTGTAAAAAGTATCCAGTTTGTTTTGTCATAATAGTTTGACCCTATATATAGAGAGAGGAGGGTCAGGAGGGAAACAGAGACAAAGAAGTATTTATTTTTCTACATTTGTGTAAAATAATATAGGTTTACATTTAAATATTTTAAGAATAAATTAAAATTCATTGCCGTTTTTGTTTTTTTTTTTTTTTTGTCGTCAATTTGATTGATTAAACCGTTAAAGTACATCGTTCCAGGTTATTACATAGTTAAAAAGTTTTGATCTTTGGCTAAGGCATCAGCCATTACATTAGCAGTTCGTGCTAGCATTGAGTGTTTCCATCTTGTGGGCTTTGAAAGGAGTTATTGTATCTTGAACTAACTGAAGAAGGATTGCAAAGTCACTGTAAAAGGTGACTTTCAAGTAGCCTAAGCGTTTGAGATACAACATCGCCATTCGTAGGGCTTCAGCTTCAAGAGGGGAACTAAACTAGTGGGTTCAATGGCCGATTTTCCTTGCAAAATCAGCTTTGCTTCCTTATTGTAAAGAGGCCATATCCAACTCCCGCTTACTGGTTAGGAGAAGTCCATGAACCATCTACAAAACAGCTAAAATCATTAGCTTTGTGTATAGCTTCTGAGGAAAGTATTTATCATTGCTGTATCTCCTTTTGGTCTTTGCATATTATGGTCGTGTATCTGCTTTCCTTGCAGAGCGTCTAGATCAGACCATAAAAATGCATGTCTATTAGAGCCTTATTTATGATATCTGGAATAAACCATTTCTTGTTCTGAAAAATCAAATCATTCTTCATTTTCTAGATTCTCCATCCAATGAAAGGGAATAAACTTACATCCTTTCTTTGGTTTGATGTGAGGCTCATCATGATTGCCATATTTTCAGATAGCTGAGTTGTGGTCAAAAATATCACCTGATGGGTGTGGCATGGGTGCTTGTTCCCAAATCTCCTTGTTGACCCACGGTCTCAACTTACTCTCCACGCCTTTGACATATGTTATCTACAAGTATTCTTTCTGTTGACATATGTCATCAATTGGTTAATAATCTTCATTGGGAGCAGAAAGCAAGACATACAGTATGAAGGAACGGCGGTAGCAATAGCTTTGATGAAGACTTCTTTGCCTGCAGGGGAAAGTAATTTAGAATACCAGCTCTTTAATTTTTGGGATAATCTCTGTTTGATATAAGAGAATGCATTTGTTTTGCTCCTTCCATGGTAGACCTAAATACTTTCCAAAGCCACCGATTTTATGAATCCCCAAAATCTGACTTCGATCAGATATGTTTCATTTGTTACTTCTTTACCAAAATTTAAGGCAGATTTTTGGAAATTTACCGACTGACCTGAGACTTCTTCATATAATTTTAGGATGTTTAAGACTTCAGTGCATTCTGCTACTTGCGCATTTCAGAAGAGAAGAAAATCATCTGTAAAATGCGGTTTGTGCGAGAGAAGCGGGATAAGCAAAACAAAGATGCGGAGCGAAAATAACAATAGTTGAATGACAACTTGAATAAATGTGATGCAGGTAGCCAAGTATAATAACAAAATAGTTTTATTATATTTTTCCTAGTACTTCAAAAATCGAAATAATTTATTTTTAGATAAAATTGTGTTGTGAATAAAATTAAGGGAAATTAGGTCTGGTGGCAGTTCCGCTGACCAAAGTTGGATCGTTCTCAAACTAATTGGATATGAAAGCTCGTTGATTCCTCTATCTTGTGTCCAAATTTGGGGTTAATCAGACGGTGAGAAGGTTTTCACTTTTCATATGGTGTCGAACTTCTAACGGTTTGAAACTGTCTAAAAACGGAAATTTGTTCCAATTTGCATTGTTTTTGTCTAGATAACTGAAAATAGTCTTGACACTACAAATATGCAAAAATCATAATATTTATTAAAGTGCTCAAAAACCGAATGGAAAATGGGTAAAAACACGTTAATATCACCCATAAATTTCGTCCGATTCAGGGTCGAGAAAACATCATCTCAGGTTTTTCACCACAATTGCCACAACTGGATGATGAAACCAATCGTCCAGTATCTGAGCTTTTTCCGCAATTGGATGATATGTCAAAATTTCTTTAAACGACATTAAGAAATTTGGGGAAAGGATTAACGATCTCAATTATTGCAAAAATTGAAGTTAGTAGGAGAGCAGTCGGTGAATATGATACATATTTTGAAATTTAGAGCGAGTTAATTTTTTTTTTTTGTTATTATTCTTATAGTAAAAGTTGAAGTTGAAAACAAAACTAGTTTGGTTCGAATACATAACATCAAATTTTTTTTGTGAGGTTTTGACCATTTGTGAGTGAATCAAACCAAGCAAATAAACTCTAGAACACATGCAATTTGGTAACCCATTTTACAACCTTGTCATCACGTCTGGGGAGAGACGGTGCTCTCAATGATTCACTATCGATATCGGAAACAACCTCCGACGTGTTTTACACAAAGCAATCTCTCTTTACAGCCTTTGCACTAACTCTATGCTCTCTGTATCTCAGGTTTAAAGAAGAGCTACAAGAAGCAAAGCTAACGACTCAATGAAAAACAGAAAGATGAAGACGAGATCGCTAAACCTTATAACGCCGGAAAAAGAAAGAGCTTGAAGATGATCGCCTTTGAAAATCCCTCTGATTCTTCGATCCCTCTTTCTACGTAGCTCCTTTCTTTTTCTATTAGTCACTCCAATTCGTGTATTCACCTTCGCTGAACGTAGACGATGAAGTCTATTAAATGGGCTTCACCGACTTTTGTTATTTGGCCCAATTACTCTTTAGTTTATGGCCCAACTTAAGTTTCAATGTAGAAGTATATGTATAAGTGGTTTAGATCGCAAACCATTCAAACCGACGAATATGGGTAAATATGTTTCGAACTTTCGGATCGGAGGGAAATATGTTTTTAACTTTCAAAATAAAGGTATTGAAGACGAGGGTGAAACTTCGTGTGGATATGTTACTAGGTAATACTTTTCCAGGGGGAAATAGGTCGTTTACCCAAAAAAACAAAGAAATATGAAAATATATTGTTTAAAAATGTATCGTGTGATAGGAGCACATGAAAACTACAAGCAACATTTAAATATCCAAATATTAGAAACTTACTGAGTGCTTGGAGATAGTATCACATATTATCGATTCACATTATTAATTAACCTAAGAAACATTTATTTAGAAAACAATACAAACAATGGAAAGAAGTGTCACCATTTTCCTCGATTGCTCTATAGCAATCATCCCAACGTTAAATACCAATAAGCGTCACTAATCCACGATTATTCTAGAAATCACCACAACGGAAAAAATACCACAACTGAACTAACAAAGGTTTTGGCATTGAGATGAGCGGAGATAACTATAAGTTATCAATCTCTAAAGTAAGGCCAATTTCTATTTCTTATCATTTCGAAATCACCTAAAAAGAAATGCGATAGACATTATAATGCGGTTGGACCAATCTTATTACCGAGTATGGGAAAATTGGGTTAAGAAATTAAGATATTTAAGAAAATTGAAACTAAGAGATTAATGGATCAAACTTCAAAAGAAGTTAACTCCTCCAAAAATAGGTGTATGTCGTTTAAAGTGGAGAGCACACAATATTCCTTAGTAAAAGGCGAAAGAATAGTTCGCTTTGTGCTCACCACACGGCTCCATGAGTTGTAACGATAAGTTCCATATGGTTTCCGTAATCCTTCAACGTCTAGTTTCGGTTTTTTTCGATGTGGGACACATTATTTGTTAGAAATTATGTTTTAGAAGAACACTTACCACAACTGATCTAACAAAGGTTTTGACATTGAGATGAATGAAGATAACTGAAAGTTATCAATCTCTAAAGGAATGCCAATTTCGATTTCTTATCATTTCGAAATCACCCAAAAAAAATGCGTTAGACATCATAATGCGGTTGGACCAATCTTATTACCGAGTATGGGAAAATTGAGTTAGGAAATTAAGATACTTAAGAAAATTGAAACTAAGAGATTAATGGAGCAAACTTCCAAAGAAGTTAACTCCCCCAAAAATAGGTGTATGTCGTTTAAAGAAGAGAGCACACGGTATTCTTTAGTAAAAGGCGAAAGAATAGTTCGCTTTGTGCCCACCACACGGCTCCATGAGTTGTAACGATAAGTACCATATGGTTTTTGTACATGAATCCTTCAACGTCTAGTTTCAGTTTTGTTCGATGTGGGACAAATTATATGTTAGAAATTATGTTTTAGAAGAACACTTACCACAACTGAACTAACAAAGGTTTTGGCATTGAGATGAGAGGAGATAGCTGAAAGTTATCAATCTCTAAAGTAAGGCCTATTTCTATTTCTTATCATCTCAAAATCACGCAAAAGGAAATGAGTTAGACATCATAATGCGGTTGGACCAATCTTATTACCGAATATGGGGAAATTGGGTTAAGAAATTAAGATACTTAAGAAAATTGAAACTAAGAGATTAATGAAGCATACTTCAAAAGAAGTTAACTCCCCCAAAAATAGGTGTATGTCGTTTAAAGTGAAGAGCACGCGATATTCTTTAGTAAAAGGCGAAATAATAGTTTTCTTTGTGCACACCACACAACTCCATGAGTTGTAACGATAAGTACCATATGGTTTCTGACTCTGTACATGAATCCTTTAACATCTAGTTTCGGGTTTGTTCGACGTGGGACAAATTATTTGTTAGAAATTATGTTTTAGAAGAACACTTACCACAACTGAACTAACAAAGGTTTCAGCATTGAGATGAATGGAGATAACTGAAAGTTATCGAACTCTAAAGTAAGGCCAATTTCTATTTCTTTACATTTCGAAATCACCCGAAAGAAAATGCGTTAGACATCATAATGCGGTTGGACAAATCTTATTACCCATTATGGGAAAATTGGTTTAAGAAATTAAGATATTTCAAAAAATTGAAACTAAGAGATTAATAGAGCAAACTTCAAAAGAAGTTAACTCCTCCAAAAATAGGTGTATGTCGTTTAAAGTGGAGAGCACACGGTATTCTTTAGTAAAAGGCGAAAGAATAGTTCGCTTTGTGCTCACCACACGGCTCCATGAGTTGTATCGATAAGTACCATATGGTTTTTGTACATGAATCCTTCAACGTCTAGTTTCGGTTTTGTTCGATGTGGGACAAATTATTTGTTAGAAATTATGGTTTAGAAGAACACTTACCACAACTGAACTAACAAAGGTTTTAGCATTGAGATGAGCGGAGATAACTGAAATTTATCGATATCTAAAGTATGGCCAATTTCTATTTCTTATCAATTCGAAATCACCCAAAAGGAAATGCGTTAGACATCATAATGCGGTTGGACCAATCTTATTACCGAGTATGGGAAAATTGGGTTACGAAATTAAGATACTTGAGAAAATTGAAACTAAGAGATTAATGGAGCAAACTTCAAAAGAAGTTAACTCCTCCAAAAATAGGTGTATTGATATGTTCACAACATCAGCATAGCTTCAATCTTACTCTCAGGAGCTTTGGGTGGCGGAGATTGGTACCCTCCTTGCTGAGCATAGTTGGTGAAGTTTCGATTGGAGTTGTATCCGAATCGCTGACCCTGAAAACCAAAACCACCAATGTAGTTGACATCTTCCACTTCATTCTCAGCAGCAAAGTGGACGGCCTTTGTTGTCTTTCCCAGCAGAAGACTGTGCATAGAATGCAACTGAGCTTTAACTTCTGCGATCTGTGACCCATCCATGTTACCAGCCAGCATCTTGCGCTCAAAGTCTGCGCTCTTGGTGCTACTGCTGGATGCAAAGTTCTCAATCAACACATAGGCGTCCTCAGGATATCTGGTGTTGAAATTACCATTGCTTGAAGAGTCCAGAGCCATCTGATACCTCCAATCTACTCCTCGAAAGAAGATACCCAGCAGCTGCACATCAGAGTATCCATGATGTGGACAATGGAGATAACTGAAAGTTATCGAACTCTAAAGTAAGGACAATGGAGTATACCACAACTGAACTAACAAAGGTTTCAGCATTGAGATGAATGGAGATAACTGAAAGTTATCGAACTCTAAAGTAAGGCCAATTTCTATTTCTTTACATTTCGAAATCACCCGAAAGAAAATGCGTTAGACATCATAATGCGGTTGGACAAATCTTATTACCCATTATGGGAAAATTGGTTTAAGAAATTAAGATATTTCAAAAAATTGAAACTAAGAGATTAATAGAGCAAACTTCAAAAGAAGTTAACTCCTCCAAAAATAGGTGTATGTCGTTTAAAGTGGAGAGCACACGGTATTCTTTAGTAAAAGGCGAAAGAATAGTTCGCTTTGTGCTCACCACACGACTCCATGAGTTGTATCGATAAGTACCATATGGTTTTTGTACATGAATCCTTCAACGTCTAGTTTCGGTTTTGTTCGATGTGGGACAAATTATTTGTTAGAAATTATGGTTTAGAAGAACACTTACCACAACTGAACTAACAAAGGTTTTAGCATTGAGATGAGCGGAGATAATTGAAATTTATCGATATCTAAAGTATGGCCAATTTCTATTTCTTATCAATTCGAAATCACCCAAAAGGAAATGCGTTAGACATCATAATGCGGTTGGACCAATCTTATTATCGAGTATGGGAAAATTGGGTTACGAAATTAAGATACTTGAGAAAATTAAAACTAAGAGATTAATGGAGCAAACTTCAAAAGAAAATAACTCCTCCAAAAATAGGTGTATGTCGTTTAAAGTGGAGAGCACACGGTATTCTTTAGTAAAAGGCGAAAGAATAGTTCGCTTTGTGCTCACCACACGGCTCCATGAGTTGTAACGATAAGTACCATATGGTTTTTGTACATGAATCCTTCAACGTCTAGTTTCGGTTTTGTTCGATGTGGGACAAATTATTTGTTAGAAATTATGGTTTAGAAGAACACTTACCACAACTGAACTAACAAAGGTTTTGGCATTGAGATGAGTGGAGATAACTGAAAGTTATCAATCTCTAAAGTAAGGCCAATATCTATTTCTTATCAATTCGAAATCACCCAAAAGGAAATGCGTTAGACATCATAATGCGGTTGGACCAATCTTATTACCGAGTATGGGAAAATTGGGTTACGAAATTAAGATACTTGAGAAAATTGAAACTAAGAGATTAATGGAGCAAACTTCAAAAGAAGTTAACTCCTCCAAAAATAGATGTATGTCGTTTAAAGTGGAGAGCACACGGTATTCTTTAGTAAAAGGCGAAAGAATAGTTCGCTTTGTGCTCACCACACGGCTCCATGAGTTGTAACGATAAGTACCATATGGTTTTTGTACATGAATCCTTCAACGTCTAGTTTCGATTTTGTTCGATGTGGGACAAATAATTTGTTAGAAATTATGTTTTAGAAGAACACTTACCACAACTGAATTAACAAAGGTTTTGGCATTGAGATGAGTGGAGATAACTGAAAGTTATCAAACTTTAAAGTAAGGCCAATTTCTATTTTTTATCATTTCGGAATCACCCAAAAGAAAATGCGTTAGACATCATAATGCGGTTGGACCAATCTTATTACCGAGTATGGGAAAATTGGGTTACGAAATTAAGATACTTGAGAAAATTGAAACTAAGAGATTAATGGAGCAAACTTCAAAAGAAGTTAACTTCTCCAAAAATAGATGTATGTCGTTTAAAGTGGAGAGCACACGGTATTCTTTAGTAAAAGGCGAAAGAATAGTTCGCTTTGTGCTCACCACACGGCTCCATGAGTTGTAACGATAAGTACCATATGGTTTATGTACATGAATCCTTCAACGTCTAGTTTCGGTTTTGTTCGATGTGGGACAAATTATTTGTTAGAAATTATGTTTTAGAAGAACACTTACCACAACTTAACTAACAAAGGTTTTGAAATTGAGATGAGTGGAGATAACTGAAAGTTATCAATCTCTAAACTAAGGCTAATTTCTATTTTTTATCATTTCGAAATCACCCAGAAGGAAATGCGTTAGACATCATAATGCGGTTGGACCAATCTTATTACCGTGTATTTGAAAATTGGGTTAAGAAATTAAGATACTTGAGAAAGTTGAAACTAAGAGATTAATGGAGCAAACTTCAAAAGAAGTTAACTCCTCCAAAAATAGGTGTATGTCGTTTAAAGTGGAGAGCACACGGTATTCTTTAGTAAAAGGCGAAAGAATAGTTCGCTTTGTGCTCACCACACGGTTCCATGAGTTGTAACGATAAGTACCATATGGTTTTTGTACATGAATCCTTCAACATCTAGTTTCGGTTTTGTTCGACGTGGGACAAATTATTTGTTAGAAATTATGTTTTAGAAGAACACTTACCACAACTGAACTAACAAAGGTTTCAGCATTGAGATGAATGGAGATAACTGAAAGTTATCGAACTCTAAAGTAAGGCCAATTTCTATTTCTTTACATTTCAAAATCACCCAAAAGAAAATGCGTTAGACATCATAATGCGGTTGGACCAATCTTATTACCGAGTATTTGAAAATTGGGATAAGAAATTAAGATACTTGAGAAAATTGAAACTAAGAGATTAATGGAGCAAACTTCAAAAGAAGTTAACTCCTCCAAAAATAGGTGTATGTCGTTTAAAGTGGAGAGCACACGGTATTCTTTAGTAAAAGGCGAAAGAATAGTTCGCTTTGTGCTCACCACACGGCTCCATGAGTTGTAACGATAAGTACCATATGGTTTATGTACATGAATCCTTCAACGTCTACTTTCGGTTTTGTTCGATGTGAGACAAATGATTTGTTAGAAATTATGTTTTAGAAGAACACTTACCACAACTGAACTAACAAAGGTTTTGAAATTGAGATGAGTGGAGATAACTGAAAGTTATCAATCTCTAAACTAAGGCCAATTTCTATTTTTTATCATTTCGAAATCTCCCAAAAGGAAATGCGTTAGACATCATAATGCGGTTGGACCAATCTTATTACCGAGTATGAGAAAATTGGGTGAAGAAATTAAGATACTTGAGAAAATTGAAACTAAGAGATTAATGGAGAAAACTTCAAAAGAAGTGAACTCCTCCAAAAATAGGTGTATGTCGTTTAAAGTGGATAGCAGACGGTATTCTTTAGTAAAAGGCGAAAGAATAGTTCGCTTTGTGCTCACCACACGGCTCCATGAGTTGTAACGATAGGTACCACATGGTTTATGTACAAGAATCCTTCAACGTCTAGTTTCGGTTTTGTTCGATGTGGGACAAATTATTTGTTAGAAATTATGTTTTAGAAGAACACTTACCACAACTGAACTAACAAAGGTTTTGAAATTGAGATGAGTGGAGATAACTGAAAGTTATCAATCTCTAAACTAAGGCTAATTTATATTTTTTATCATTACGAAATCACCCAAAAGGAAATGCGTTAGACATCACAATGCGGTTGGACCAATCTTATTACCGAGTATTTGAAAATTGGGTTAAGAAATTAAGATACTTGAGAAAATTTAATCTAAGAGATTAATGGAGCAAACTTCAAAAGAAGTTAACTCCTCCAAAAATAGGTGTATGTCGTTTAAAGTGGAGAGCACACGGTATATATTCTTTAGTAAAAGGCGAAAGAATAGTTCGCTTTGTGCTCACCACACGGTTCCATGAGTTGTAACGATAAGTACCATATGGTTTTTGTACATGAATCCTTCAACGTCTAGTTTCGGTTTTGTTCGATGTGGGACAAATTATTTGTTAGAAATTATGTTTTTGAAGAACACTTACCACAACCGAACTAACAAAGGTTTTGAAATTGAGATGAGTGGAGATAACTGAAAGTTATCAATCTCTAAAGTAAGGCGAATTTCTATTTTTTATCATTTTGAAATCACCCAGAAGGAAATGCTTTAGACATCATAATGCGGTTGGACCAATCTTATTACCGAGTATGGGAAAATTGGGTTAAGAAATTAAGATACTTGAGAAAATTGAAACTAAGAGATTAATGGAGCAAACTTCAAATGAAGTTAACTCCCCTAAAAATAGGTGTATGTCGTTTAAAGTGAAGAGCATACGATATTCTTTAGTAAAAGGCGAAAGAATAGTTCGCTTTGTGTTCACCACACGGCTCCATGAGTTGTAACGATAAGTACCATATGGTTTTTGTATATGAATCCTTCAACGTCTAGTTTCGGTTTTGTTCGATGTGAGACAAATTATTTGTTAAAAATTATGTTTTAGAAGAACACTTACCACAACTGAACTAACAAAAGTTTTGGCATTGAGATGAGTGGAGATAACTGAAAATTATGAATCTCTAAAGTAAGGCGAATTTCTATTTCTTATCATTTCGAAATCACCCAAAAAGAAATGCGTTAGACATCATAATGCGGTTGGACCAATCTTATTACCGAGTATTTGAAAATTGGGTTAAGAAATTAAGATACTTGAGAAAATTGAAACTAAGAGATTAATGGAGCAAACTTCAAAAGAAGTTAACTCCTCCAAAAATAGGTGTATGTCGTTTAAAGTGAAGAGCACACAATATTCTTTAGTAAAAGGCGATAGAATAGTTCGCTTTGTGTTCACCACACGGCTCCATGAGTTGTAACGATAAGTACCATATGGTTTTTGTACATGAATCCTTCAACGTCTAGTTTCGGTTTTGTTCGATGTGGGACAAATTATTTGTTAAAAATTATGTTATAGAAGAACACTTACCACAACTGAACTAACAAAGGTTTTGGCATTGAGATGAGTGGAGATAACTGAAAGTTATCAATCTCTAAAGTAAGGCCAATTTCTATTTCTTATCATTTCGAAATCACCCAAAAGGAAATGCGATAGACATCATAATGCGGTTGGACCAATCTTATTACCGAGTATGGGAAAATTGGGTTAAGAAATTTAGATACTTGAGAAAATTAAAACTAAGAGATTAATGGAGCAAACTTCAAAAGAAGTAAACTCCTCCAAAAATAGGTGTATGTCGTTTAAAGTGGAGAGCACACGGTATTCTTTAGTAAAAGGCGAAAGAATAGTTCGCTTTGTGCTCACCACACGGCTCCATGAGTTGTAACGATAAGTACCATATGGGTTTTGTACATGAATCCTTCAACGTCTAATTTCGGGTTTGTTCGATGTGGGACAAATTATTTGTTAAAAATTATGTTATAGAAGAACACTTACCACAACTGAACTAACAAAGGTTTTGGCATTGAGATGAGTGGAGATAACTGAAAGTTATCAATCTCTAAAGTAATGCCAATTTCTATTTCTTATCATTTCGAAATCACCCAAAAGGAAATGCGTTAGACATCATAATGCGGTTGGACCAATCTTATTACCGAGTATGGGAAAATTGGATTAAGAAATTTAGATACTTGAGAAAATTGAAACTAAGAGATTAATGGAGCAAACTTCAAAAGAAGTAAACTCATCCAAAAATAGGTGTATGTCGTTTAAAGTGGAGAGCACACGGTATTCTTTAGTAAAAGGCGAAAGAATAGTTCATTTTGTGCTCACCACACGGCTCCATGAGTTTTAACGATAAGTACCATATGGTTTTTGTACATGAATCCTTCAACGTCTAATTTCGGTTTTGTTCGATGTGGGACAAATTATTTGTTAAAAATTATGTTTTAAAAGAACACTTACCACAATTGAACTAACACAGGTTTTGGTATTGAGATGAGTGGAGATAACTGAAAGTTATCAATCTCTAAAGTAAGGCCAATTTCTATTTCTTATCACTTCTAAATCACCCAAAAGGAAATGCGTTATACATCATAATGCGGTTGGACCAATATTATTACCGAGTATGGGAAAATATGGTTAAGAAATTAAGATACTTGAGAAAATTGAAACTAAGAGATTAATGGAGCAAACTTCAAAAGAAGTTAACTCCTCCAAAAATAGGTGTATGTCGTTTAAAGTGGAGAGCACACAATATTCTTTAGTAAAAGGCGAAAGAATAGTTCGCTTTGTGTTCACCACACGGCTCCATGAGTTGTAACGATAAGTACCATATGGTTTTTGTACATGAATCCTTCAACGTCTAGTTTCGGTTTTGTTCGATGTGCGACAAATTATATGTTAGAAATTATGTTTTAAAAGAACACTTACCACAATTGAACTAACACAGGTTTTGGTATTGAGATGAGTGGAGATAACTGAAAGTTATCAATCTCTAAAGTAAGGCCAATTTCTATTTCTTATCACTTCTAAATCACCCAAAAGGAAATGCGTTATACATCATAATGCGGTTGGACCAATATTATTACCGAGTATGGGAAAATATGGTTAAGAAATTAAGATACTTGCGAAAATTGAAACTAAGAGATTAATGGAGCAAACTTCAAAAGAAGTTAACTCCTCCAAAAATAGGTGTATGTCGTTTAAATAGGTGGAGAGCACACGGTATTCTTTAGTAAAAGGCAAAAGAATAGTTCGCTTTGTGCTCACCACACGGCTCCATGAGTTGTAACGATAAGTACCATATGGTTTTTGTCATGAATCCTTCAACATCTAATTTCGGTTTTGTTCGATGTGGGACAAATTATTTGTTAAAAATTATGTTATAGAAGAACACTTACCACAACTGAACTAACAAAGGTTTTGGCATTGAGATGAGTGGAGATAACTGAAAGTTATCAATCTCTAAAGTAAGGCCAATTTCTATTTCTTATCATTTCGAAATCACCCAAAAGGAAATGCGTTAGACATCATAATGCGGTTGGACCAATCTTATTACCGAGTATGGGAAAATTGGGTTAAGAAATTTAGATACTTGAGAAAATTAAAACTAAGGGATTAATGGAGCAAACTTCAAAAGAAGTAAACTCCTCCAAAAATAGGTATATGTCGTTTAAAGTGGAGAGCACACGGTATTCTTTAGTAAAAGGCGAAAGAATAGTTCGCTTTGTGCTCACCACACGGCTCCATGAGTTGTAACGATAAGTACCATATGGTTTTTGTACATGAATCCTTCAACGTCTAATTTCGGTTTTGTTCGATGTGGGACAAATTATTTGTTAAAAATTATGTTTTAGAAGAACACTTACCACAACTGAACTAACAAAGGTTTTGGCATTGAGATGAGTGGAGATAACTGAAAGTTATCAATCTCTAAAGTAAGGCCAATTTCTATTTCTTATCATTTTGAAATCAACCAAAAGGAAATGCGTTAGACATCATAATGCGGTTGGACCAATCTTATTACCGAGTATTTGAAAATTGGGTTAAGAAATTAAGATACTTGAGAAAATTGAAACTAAGAGATTAATGGAGCAAACTTCAAAAGAAGTTAACTCCTCCAAAAATAGGTGTATGTCGTTTAAAGTGGAGAGCACACGGTATTCTTTAGTAAAAGGCGAAAGAATAGTTCGCTTTGTGCTCACCACACGGCTCCATGAGTTGTAACGATAAGTACCATATGGTTTTTGTACATGAATCCTTCAACGTCTAGTTTCGGTTTTGTTCGATGTGGGACAAATTATTTGTTAGAAATTATGTTTTAGAAGAACACTTACCACAACTGAACTAACAAAGGTTTTGGCATTGAGATGAGTGGAGATAACTGAAAGTTATCAATCTCTAAAGTAAGGCCAATTTCTATTTCTTATCATTTCGAAATCACCCAAAAGGAAATGCGTTAGACATCATAATGCGGTTGGACCAATCTTATTACCGAGTATGGGAAAATTGGGTTAAGAAATTTAGATACTTGAGAAAATTGAAACTAAGAGATTAATGGAGCAAACTTCAAAAGAAGTAAACTCATCCAAAAATAGGTGTATGTCGTTTAAAGTGGAGAGCACACGGTATTCTTTAGTAAAAGGCGAAAGAATAGTTCGCTTTGTGCTAACCACACGGCTCCATGAGTTTTAACGATAAGTACCATATGGTTTTTGTACATGAATCCTTCAACGTCTAATTTCGGTTTTGTTCGATGTGGGACAAATTATTTGTTAAAAATTATGTTATAGAAGAACACTTACCACAGCTGAACTAACAAAGGTTTTGGCATTGAGATGAGTGGAGATAACTGAAAGTTATCAATCTCTAAAGTAAGGCCAATTTCTATTTCTTATCATTTCGAAATCACCCAAAAGGAAATGCGTTAGACATCATAATGCGGTTGGACCAATCTTATTACCGAGTATGGGAAAATTGGGTTAAGAAATTTAGATACTTGAGAAAATTGAAACTAAGAGATTAATGGAGCAAACTTCAAAAGAAGTAAACTCCTCCAAAAATAGGTGTATGTCGTTTAAAGTGGAGAGCACACGGTATTCTTTAGTAAAAGGCGAAAGACTAGTTCGCTTTGTGCTCACCACACGGCTCCATGAGTTGTAATGATAAGTACCATATGGTTTTTGTACATGAATCCTTCAACATCTAGTTTCGGTTTTGTTCGATGTGGGACAAATTATTTGTTAGAAATTATGTTTTAGAAAAACACTTACAACAACTGAACTAACAAAGGTTTTGGCATTGAGATGAGTGGAGATAACTGAAAGTTATCAATCTCTAAAGTAAGGCGAATTTCTATTTCTTATCATTTCGAAATCACCCAAAAAGAAATGCGTTAGACATCATAATGCGGTTGGACCAATCTTATTACAGAGTATTTGAAAATTGGGTTAAGAAATTAAGATACTTGAGAAAATTGAAACTAAGAGATTAATGGAGCAAACTTCAAAAGAAGTTAACTCCTCTAAAAATAGGTGTATGTCGTTTAAAGTGGAGAGCACACGCTATTCTTTAGTAAAAGGCGAAAGAATAATTCGCTTTGTGCTCACCACACGGCTCCATGAGTTGTAACGATAAGTACCATATGGTTTTTGTACATGAATCCTTCAACGTCTTGTTTCAGTTTTGTTCGATGTGGGACAAATTATATGTTAGAAATTATGTTTTAGAAGAACACTTACCACAACTGAACTAACAAATGTTTTGACATTGAGATGAGTGGAGATTACTGAAAGTTATCAATCTCTAAAATAAGGCCAATTTCTATTTCTTATCATTTCGAAATCACCCAAAAGAAATAAATCATAATGCGGTTGGACCAATCTTATTACCGAGTATGAGAAAATTGGGTTAAGAAATTAAGATGCTTGAGAAAATTGAAACTAAGAGATTAATGGAGCAAACTTCAAAAGAGGTTAACTCCTCTAAAAATAGGTTTATGTCGTTTAAAGTGAAGAGCACACGGTATCTCTATAATATTATTTAAGAAGACATTTTTAAAAATGAACTTTGTTTTGTAAGTTATTACATAAAATGCCATTACAAATAACAAATAATAATTGAAATAGGAAATGATATAATAGTCTTTTAAAATTATTGATTAGAATATGGAAAGTATATATTTTGCATTAAAGAAGTTATTTATTATTTCATTTCTTAATTATTTTTAATACTATATATTTTAAAATAATAAGCAATTCATATATATTCAAAGAAAAAAAATCTATTCAAAATCTTGCAATATTTTTCACTATAATTTATTATATTTTATTTGAATATATATCAAAACACAAGTTAAAAAATATTTTACTAATTTTATAAAAAGTTAGACATAAAAAACTATTTTTTTAAGAGTTCGTAGACTCACCACAAAAACTAGAGTAATTTAATGATGCATATTAGAGTTATGTTTTGAAAATCATAAGTTTTTGCGGGTAAACCCGAATAATATTTCCGTTCAATGCAAAACGGGTTGAATAGACAAATTATTACAAATTGACAGCTTTATCTATAATAAGTAGTTAGCTATATTATAGAATTCAAATAAAAACAATTTTCTGAAATTTCAAAATATTTTTTTTTTTAAAATTACTCCGCGCTATAATTAGCACATGTTAAATCCCAGTTCTTTAGTAAAAGGCGAAACAATTGTTCCCTTTGTGCTCACCACACGGCTCCATGAGATGTAATGATAAGTACCATATGGTTTTTATACATGAATCCTTCAACGTCTAGTTTCGGTTTTGTTCGATGTGGGATAAATTATTTGTTAGAAATTATGTTTTAGAAGAACACTTACCACAACTGAACTAACAAAGGTTTTGGCATTAAAATGAGTGGAGATAACAGAAAGTTATCAATCTCTAAAGGAAGGCCAATTTATATTTCTTATAATTTCGAAATCACCCAAAAAGAAATGCGTTAGACATCATAATGCGGTTGGAACAATCTTATTACTGAGTATGGAAAAATTGGGTTAAGAAATTAAGACACTTGAGAAAATTGAAACTAAGAGATTAATGGAGCAAACTTCAAAAGAAGTTAACTCCTCCAAAAATAGGTGTATGTCGTTTAAAGTGGAGAGCACACAGTATTCTATAGTAAAAGGCGAAAGAATAGTTCGCTTTGTGCTCACCACACGGCTCCATGAGCTGAAACGATAAGTACCATATGGTTTTTGTACCAGAATCCTTCAACGTCTAGTTTCGGTTTTGTTTGAGGTGGGACAAATTATTTGTTAGAAATTATGTTTTAAAAGACCACTTACCACAACTGAACTAACAAAGGTTTTGGCATTGAGATGAGTGGAGATAACTAAAAGTTATCAATCTCTAAAGTAAGGCCAATTTCTATTTCTTATCATTTTGAAATCAACCAAAAGGAAATGCGTTAGACATCATAATGCGGTTGGACCAATCTTATTACCGAGTATGGGAAAATTGGGTTAAGAAATTAAGATACTTGAGAAAATTGAAACTAAGAGATTAATGGAGCAAACTTCAAAAGAAGTTAACTCCTCCAAAAATAGGTGTATGTCGTTTAAAGTAGAGAGCACACAGTATTCTTTAGTAAAAGGCGAAAGACTAGTTCGCTTTGTGCTCTCCACACAGCTCCATGAGTTGTAACGATAAGTACCATATGGTTTTTGTACATGAATCCTTCAACGTCTAGTTTCGGTTTTGTTCGATGTGGGACACATTTTTTGTTAGAAATTATGTTTTAGAAGAACACTTACCACAACTGAACTAACAAAGGTTTTTGCATTGAGATGAGTGGAGATAACTGAAAGTTATCAATCTCTAAAGTAAGGCGGATTTCTATTTCTTATCATTTCGAAATCACCCAAAAAGAAATGCGTTAGACATCATAATGCGGCTGGACCAATCTTATTACCGAGTATTTGAAAATTGGGTTAAGAAATTAAGATACTTGAGAAAATGGAAACTAAGAGATTAATGGAGCAAACTTCAAAAGAAGTTAACTCCTCCAAAAATAGGTGTATGTCGTTTAAAGTGGAGAGCACACGCTATTCTTTAGTAAAAGGCGAAAGAATAATTCGCTTTGTGCTCACTACACGGCTCCATGAGTTGTAACGATAAGTACCATATGGTTTTTGTACATGAATCCTTCAACGTCTAGTTTCAGTTTTGTTCGATGTGGGACAAATTATATGTTAGAAATTATGTTTTAGAAGAACACATACCACAACTGAACTAACAAATGTTTTGACATTGAGATGAGTGGAGATAACTGAAAGTTATCAATCTCTAAAATAAGGCCAATTTCTATTTCTTATCATTTCGAAATCACCCAAAATAAATAAATCATAATGCGGTTGAACCAATCTTATTACCGAGTATGAGAAAATTGGGTTAAGAAATTAAGATGCTTGAGAAAATTGAAACTAAGAGGTTAATGGAGCAAACTTTAAAAGAGGTTAATGGAGCAAACTTTAAAAGAGGTTAACTCCTCTAAAAATAGGTGTATCTCGTTTAAAGTGAAGAGCACACGGTATCTCTATAATATTATTTAAGAAGACATTTTTAAAAATGAACTTTGTTTTATAAGTTATTACATGAAATGCCATTACAAATAACAAATAATAATTGAAATAGGAAATGATATAATAGTCTTTTAAGATTATTGATTAGAATATGGAAAGTATATATTTTGCATTAAAGAAGTTATTTATTATTTCATTTCTTAATTATTTTTAATACTATATATTTTAAAATAATAATCAATTCGTATATATTCAAAGAAAAAAAATCTATTCAAAATCTTGCAATATTTTTCACTATAATTTATTATATTTTATTTGAATATATATCAAAACACAAGTTGAAAAATATTTTACTAATTTTATAAAAAAGTTAGCCATAAAAAAACTATTTTTTAAAGAGTTCGTACACTCACCACAAAAACTAGAGTAATTTAACGATGCATATTAGAGTTATGTTTTTAAGATTATAAGTTTTTGCGGGTAAACTCGTATAATATTTCCGTTCAATGCAAAACGGGTTAAATAGACAAATTATTACAAATTGACAGTTTTATCTATAATCAGTAGTTAGCTATATTATAAAATTCAAATAAAAACAATTTTCTTAAATTTCAAAACATTTTTTTTTAAAAAATTACTTCGCGCTATAATTAGCGCATGTTAAATCCTAGTTCTTTAGTAAAAGGCGAAAAAATTGTTCGCTTTGTGCTCACCACACGGCTCCATGAGTTGTAATGATAAGTACAATATGGTTTTTATACATGAATCCTTCAACGTCTAGTTTCGGTTTTGTTCGATGTGGGACAAATTATTTGTTAGAAATTATGTTTTAGAAGAACACTTACCACAACTGAACTAACAAAGGTTTTGGCATTAAAATGAGTGGAGATAACAGAAAGTTATCAATCTCTAAAGGAGGGCCAATTTCTATTTCTTATCATTTCGAAATCACCCAAAAAGAAATGCGTTAGACATCATAATGCGGTTGGAACAATCTTATTACTGAGTATGGAAAAATTGGGTTAAGAAATTAAGACACTTGAAAAAATTGAAACTAAGAGATTAATGGAGCAAACTTCAAAAGAAGTTAACTCCTCCAAAAATAGGTGTATGTCGTTTAAAGTGGAGAGCACACGGTATTCTATAGTAAAAGGTGAAAGAATAGTTCGCTTTGTGCTCACCAGTGGCGAACCCAATAATTTTTTTTACCGGATGCAAGTAAATTTGAAAAATAGAAATACAAATTTTTTTCTTTTTCATATCTCATTTTACAAAATCATCATACGATCTTTCATATCTTAAAATCTTTTCATCGTTGTCTCATTCGTAATAGTCTCAAACACGTCTTTCTCAATAAAACAAACTAAACAGTCATTAAGAAATTGATCATCAATCCGATTGTGTCGATCTGTCTTCACGATCTTCAATGTTGAAAAACATCTCTCAACAGTTGCAGTTGCAACAGGAAAATTTAAAACTAACTTCAAAAACCTATAAACCAAAGGATATGACAAATATTTTCTTGTATCCACAACATATACGAGCAAGATCTCCAACTCTCCAAATGACTAAATCTTTAATCACTTCGAATATTGTAAATGTATGTAGTCAATTTCTGCTCAAGAGATATGCACTATGTACAACTAAAGTCATCAGGGTAGAACTTGGCTAATTTCATCAACTTTGAGTGCTCAAACTCATAGAACAAATTAATGGGAGATAAAGAAGCAGCACAAATGAGCAGTTCAATTAGGTTTATTGACAACTAGGCTTAGTTGTTTAGAAAATTTAAGTTAAACATTAATTCAGAGCTTTTCTAAATATTTTGATAGGAGAAGCCCATATTAAAAATATGAGTAATGTTTAGAATTTACTTATGGGTCAGGATAAATAAAATAGGGTTGCAACGAAAAAAATAGTTTATGGGTTCAACACCAATTTTGGAGTGGTGTTAATGATAATAAAGCCAAATAAAATATAAAGAAATTTAAAAAAAAACATGGTGTCAATTGAACCCATATTCTTCTAAGTGGGTTCGCCCCTGGTGCTCACCACACGGCTCCATGAGTTGAAACGATAAGTACCATATGGTTTTTGTACCTGAATCCTTCAACGTCTAGTTTTGGTTTTGTTCGATGTGGGACAAATTATTTGTTAGAAATTATGTTTTAAAAGAACACTTACCCAACTGAACTAACAAAGGTTTTGGCATTGAGATGAGTGGAGATAACTAAAAGTTATCAATCTCTAAAGTAAGGCCAATTTCTATTTCTTATCATTTTGAAATCAACCAAAAGGAAATGCGTTAGACATCATAATGCGGTTGGACCAATCTTATTACCGAGTATGGGAAAATTGGGTTAAGAAATTAAGATACTTGAGAAAATTGAAACTAAGAGATTAATGGAGAAAACTTCAAAAGAAGTTAACTCCTCCAAAAATAGGTGTATGTCGTTTAAAGTGGAGAGCACACGGTATTCTTTAGTAAAAGGCAAAAGAATAGTTCGCTTTGTGCTCACCACACGGCTCCATGAGTTGTAACGATAAGTACCATATGGTTTTTGTACATGAATCCTTCAACGTCTAGTTTCGGTTTTGTTGGATGTGGGACAAATTATTTGTTAGATATTATGTTTTAGAAGAACACTTACCACAACTGAACTAACAAATGTTTTGGCATTGAGATGAGTGAAGATAACTGAAAGTTATCAATCTCTAAAGTAAGGCCAATTTCTATTTTTTATCATTTCAAAATCACCCAAAAGGAAATGCGTTATACATCGTAATGCGGTTGGACCAATCTTATTACCGAGTATGAGAAAATTGGGTTAAGAAATTAAGATACTTGAGAAAATTGAAACTAAGAGATTAATGGAGCAAACTTCAAAAGAGGTTAACTCCTACAAAAATATGTGTATGTCGTTTAAAGTGGAGAGCACACGGTATTCTTTAGTAAAAGGCGAAAGAATAGTTCGCTTTGTGCTTACCACACGGCTCCATGAGTTGTAATGATAAGTACCATATGGTTTTTATACATGAATCCTTCAACGTCGTCTAGTGTCGGTTTTGTTCGATGTGGGACAAATTATGTTCTGTCTCAATTGGGACAAACTCGTCACGTACTGGGTCGACTTTGAGCGATGTGCCTAGTGAAAGGAAACCATAGGCCAAGCCCACTTCAACTACCCGCTGGTGAAGGTATCCAAAGCTTCCCTTGAACTCCTTCCTTTATGTTCTTATCCTTTGATTCTTTGAAGTTTTGAGATTTGTTTTTTTGGTGTTCGTCTTTAATTCATGTATGCTTTAGAAGAACACTTACCACAACTGAACTAACAAAGGTTTTGGCATTGAGATGAGTGGAGATAACTGAAAGTTATCAATCTCTAAAGTAAGGCCAATTTCTATTTCTTATCATTTCGATATCACCCAAAAGGGAATGCGTTAGACATCATAAAGCGGTTGGAACAATCTTTTTACCAAGTATGGGAAAATTGGGTTAAGAAATTAAGATACTTGAGAACATTGAAACTAAGAGATTAATGGAGCAAACTTCAAAAGAAGTTAATCCTCCAAAAGTAGGTCTATGTCGTTTAAAGTGGAGAGCACATAGTATTATTTAGTAAAAAGCGAAAGAATAGTTCGATTTGTGCTTACCACACGACTCCATGAGTTGTTATGATAAGTACCATATGGTTTTTATACATGAATCCTTCAACGTCTAGTTTCGGTTTTGTTCGATGTGGGACAAATTATTTGTTCAAAATTATGTTTTATAAGAACACTTACCACAACTGAACTAACAAAGGTTTTGGCATTGAGATGAGTGGAGATAACTGAAAGTTATCAATCTCTAAAGTAAGGCCAATTTCTATTTCTTATCGTTTCGTAATCACCCAAAAAGAAATGCGTTAGACATCATAATGCGGTTAGAACAATCTTTTTACCGAGTATGGGAAAATTGAAACTAAGAGATTAATGGAGCAAACTTCAAAAGATGTTAACTCCTCCAAAAGTAGGTCTATGTCGTTGAAAGTGGAGGGCACACAATATTCTTTAGTAAAAGGCGAAAGAATAGTTCGATTTGTGCTTACCACAAGACTCCATGAGTTGTTATGATAAGTACCATATGGTTTTTATACATGAATCCTTAAACGTCTAGTTTCGTTTTTGTTCGATGTGGGACAAATTATTTGTTAGAAATTATGTTTTATAGGAACACTTACCACAACTGAACTAACAAAGGTTTTGGCATTGAGATGAGTGGAGATAACTGAAAGTTATCAATCTCTAAAGTAAGGCCAATTTCTATTTCTTATCATTTCGAAATCACCCCAAAGGAAATGCGTTAGACATCATAATGCGGCTGGAACAATCTTTTTACCGAGTATGGGAAAATTGGGTTAAGAAATTAAGATACTTGAGAAAATTGAAACTAAGAGATTAATGGAGCAAACTTCAAAAGATGTTAACTCCTCCAAAAGTAGGTCTATGCCGTTTAAAGTGGAGAGCACACATTATTTTTTAAGTAAAAGGCGAAAGAATAGTTCGATTTGTGCTTACCACACGACTCCATGAGTTGTTATGATAAGTACCATATGGTTTTTATACATGAATCCTTCAACGTCTAGTTTCGGTTTTGTTCGATGTGGGACAAATTATTTGTTAGAAATTCTGTTTTATAAGAACACTTACCACAACTGAACTAACAAAGGTTTTGGCATTGAGATGAGTGGAGATAACTGACAGTTATCAATCTCTAAAGTAAGGCCAATTTCTATTTCTTATCATTTCGAAATCACCCAAAAAAAATTGTGTTAGACATCATAATGCGGTTGGACCAGTCTTATTACCGTATATGGGAAAATTGCGTTAAGAAATTAAGATACTTGAGAAAATTGAAACTAAGAGATTAATGGAGCAAACTTCAAAAGAAGTTAACTCTCCAAAAATAGGTATGTCGTTTAAAGTGGAGAGCACACGGTATTCTTTAGTAAAAGGCGAAAGAATAGTTCGCTTTGTTTTCACCACACGGCTCCATGAGTTGTAATGATAAGTACCATATGGTTTTTATACATGAATCCTTCAACGTCTAGTTTCGATTTTTTTCGATGTGGGACAAATTATGTTCTGTTTAATTGGGACAAACTCCTCACGTACTGGGTCGACTTTGACTGATGTGCCTAGTAAAAGGAAACCATAGGCCAAGCCCACTTCAACTACCCGTTGGAGAAGGTATCCAAAGCTTCCCTTGAACTCCTTCCTTTATGTTCTTATCCTTTGATTCTTTGAAATTTTGAAATTCGTTTTTTTGGTGTTCGTCTTTAATTCATGTATGCTTTAGAAGAACACTTACCACAATTGAACTAACAAAGGTTTTGGCATTGAGATGAGTGGAGATAACTGAAAGTTATCAATCTCTAAAGTAAGGCCAATTTCTATTTCTTATCATTTCGAAATCACCCAAAATGAAATGCGTTAGACATCATAATGCGGTTGGAACAATCTTATTACCGAGTTTGGGAAAATTGGGTTAAGAAATTAAGATACTTGAGAAAATTGAAACTAAGAGATTAATGGAGCAAACTTGAAAAGCTGTTAACTCCTCCTAAAGTAGGTCTATGTTGTTTTAAGTGGAGAGCACACGGTATTCTTTAGTAAAAGGCCTAAGAATAGTTCGCTTTGTGCTTACCACACGGCTCCATGAGTTGTAATGATAAGTACCATATGGTTTGTATACATGAATCTTTCAGCGTTTAGTTTCAGTTTTGTTCGATGTGGGACAAATTATTTGTTAGAAATTATGTTTTATAAGAACACTTACCACAACTGAACTAACAAAGGTTTTGGCATAGAGATGAGTGGAGATAACTGAAAGTTATCAATCTCTAAAGTAAGGCGAATTTCTATTTCTTATCATTTCAAA
Source organism: Eutrema yunnanense (assembly GCA_002933935.1). Classification (NCBI taxonomy): domain Eukaryota; kingdom Viridiplantae; phylum Streptophyta; class Magnoliopsida; order Brassicales; family Brassicaceae; genus Eutrema; species Eutrema yunnanense. The sequence continues at coordinate 540,156 of PKML01048600.1, read as the reverse complement.
ATCACCCAAAAGAAAATGCGTTAGACATCATAATGCGGTTGGACCAATCTTATTACCGAATATGGGAAAATTGGGTTAAGAAATTAAGATACTTGAGAAAATTGAAACTAAGAGATTAATGGAGCAAACTTCAAAAGAAGTCAACTCCTCCAAAAATAGGTATGTCGTTTAAAGTGGAGAGCACACGGTATTCTTTAGTAAAAGGCGAAAGAATAGTTCGCTTTGTGCTCACCACACGGCTCCATGAGTTGTAATGATAAGTACCATATGGTTTTTATACATGAATCCTTCAACGTCTAGTTTCGATTTTGTTCGATGTGGGACAAATTCTGTTCTGTCTTAATTGGGACAAACTCCTTACGTACTGGGTCGATTTTGACTGATGTGCCTAGTAAAAGGAAACCATAGGCCAAGCCCACTTCAACTACCCACTGGAGAAGGTATCCAAAGCTTCCCTTGAACTCCTTCCTTATGTTCTTATCCTTTGATTCTTTGATGTTTTGAGATTTGTTTTTTTGGTGTTCGTCTTTAATTCATGTATGCTTTAGAAAAACACTTACCACAACTGAACTAACAAAGGTTTTGGCATTGAGATGAGTGGAGATAACTGAAAGTTATCAATCTATAAAGTAAGGCCAATTTCTATTTCTTATCATTTCGAAATCACCCAAAAAGAAATGCGTTAGACATCATAATGCGGTTGGACCAATCTTATTACCGAATATGGAAAAATTGGGTTAAGAAATTAAGATATTTGCGAAAATTGAAACTAAGAGATTAATGGAGCAAACTTCAAAAGAAGTTAACTCCTCCAAAAATAGGTGTATGTCGTTTAAAGTGGAGAGCACACGGTATTCTTTAGTAAAAGGCGAAAGAATAGTTCGCTTTGTGCTCACCACACGGCTCCATGAGTTGTAACGATAACTACCATATGTTTTTTGTACATGAATCCTTCAACGTCTAATTTCGGTTTTGTTCGATGTGGGACAAATTATGTTCTGTCTTAATTTGGACAAACTCCTCACGTACTGGGTCGACTTTGACTGATGGGCCTAGTAAAATGAAACCATAGGCCAAGCCCACTTTAACTACCCGCTGGAGATGGTATCCAAAGCTTCCCATGAACTCCTTCCTTTATGTTCTTATCCTTTGATTCTTTGAAGTTTTGAGATTCGTTTTTTTGGTGTTCGTCTTTAATTCATGTATGCCAGTTTTGGAAGATCTTGGATAATGTAATGTGCCTATTTTTTCTTCTTCTTCATATTGTAGAGATCTACAAATGCTCATGCTAGAGTCTTAGCTTATGAAGTTATTGGTAATGAGAGAGAGAGAGAGAGAGAGAGCACAAAAAAATTAACTAGCAGAATCAACGTTTCACGTCTGACCATTCCTTTACTTTTCTCCAAGCGCCGAAGTTGAATTGTTTCTCTTTCTATTCTCTTTCCATTGTTGTTGATTTTCAATTTATCGAACACTAATCATTTATACAGTCTGTTCTACCCTAATTCCAACTTCTACTCTCTGGCCGCCACTTTCACCACTTTCGAACTCGCCGACAGATATCGCTCACGGTGTAGAAACGAAGCATTTCTGATACGAGATATTTTCGAGTCTTATCAATCACTCATTTTCTTGTCGTAGCATAAGAGATGTCAATCTATAAGGGGTGAAGATTAAACACTAAGAATACATAAAACTTCTTAATCTAAGCAATCAATAAGAGGTTTTCTAACAACCTAGGTGATATTGAAAGCAAACTATATTTGACTAAAGCAATAGATAGAAACTTAAACGAGAATGCTAATTACGGTTTTAAGACAATACTAAAAACGAATACATGGGTGAAGTATACGATTTGCGGGTAACCTTAGAGTTTCACAATGATGACACTCAAGTAATGCTAATCCTTGGACTATGATCATTAAATGAGACTAATCCAATTCCTTGGAATTAGTCACTTTGCAAATTAGTAAATAAAGAACAAATTTTCATTTGTGATTTAGTAACTTCCAAGCATTAAAAACAAGATCATTTAATCAATAAACATCTTAGACAACTATTTCCATATGCTAAGAATGCAATTCCCTTGATTAGTTCATTGGGGAATTTCATCGAACACATTCCGGACGAAAAATTCTTTATGATCTAAATCAACTTGATCATGGTCAATTTAGCATTAAAAACACTAAGAAAGGAAGGATCATTAATAATCTAAGCCATTGTATTTTGAAGTTTGTCGACAAATCTGTTGAAGTCTGGCCACTGTAGAAGTCTGTCGACAAGTCTGTTGAAATCTGGCTACTGTAGAAGTCTGTCGACAAGTCTGTTGAAGTCTATTCTTCATAATTTTCCTTGCCTTTCTTGCCCCAATTCCCTTTCATGATGGTTACTAACTTTCCTCTAACTCCAAAAGTATCTGAAAACGACTCAAAATGGTATGTACATGCAAATTTACACCCTATGACTCTAAAACACACTCCGAAAGCTAAATGAGACACTTATGCATGAATATGTTACAAAAGTAAGCATAAATACACCAAAATAATAGGGTTAAAACATGTAAAAAAATGATACATATTAACTCCCCCAGACTTGTTATTTGCTTGCCCTCAAGCAAACAAAGAAAAAAAACTGATAGAGAGGTTTGAAAGTGGGAACTCAAAATCAAAAGATCTTAGTAAGCTTTCAATATGATCACCTTGAATAATACTAGCATGTTGCAAAAAACAAATCTAACTCATTCAAGGCTTATCGCAATTCCTAATCTTTTCTCTTAACAACAATGTCTCATGCCTACAAGTTCTCTTCGCAACCAACCCTCACATTCATTGATCTTTCTTAAGGTGCGGTCTTGAAAATGGGCAAGTGATCAAGTCCAATCGGTTTAGAAGAAAAAGGCTTTTGGCACTAGTTAATTTGCGTGCAAGGAGGTTCATTCTGTTTTTGAGTGACTTACTCTCAAGAAAAAGGAATGTTATATGTTATGCAAAAGCAAAGAAGACTAGAAACCATTTATGCATACAAAGTTAAGCTCACATTGTATTAGTAGTGGGTGCAATTACCCTTTACTCTATGAGTTTGATTTGCTCGGAGACGTTCATTTCATGTTTTTAAATGTTAATAAAAAATATTTAACCCGTACCACTAAAACTAAATTTAATATTGCTTCTTTTGTAAATTTGTAAGTTTTAACCTTCAGATTAGACAATCAATTATGAAGTCTTTTTTTTTTTTTGAATATTAGCAATATATGATAATGAATAATATCAAAATTAGTTTTTTTTAACGTAAACTATTCACCATATAAAGTCTCTTTTGCCCCTATACTATCAATTTGTTAAAGATATATAAAAATTCAGATTACTTAGACCATTGACCCCATTCCAACGTATTTGTGTAGACACAAATCCAGTGTTCAAATTTATTTATTTATTTGCTTTATTTTTATAAAAATTAATGGAGGAAAGCGAAGAGGTGTCACACTGTTAACTTTACTTGTTAGCGATGTTATATGTTAAATTGACTTGACTTTGACTTGTTAACGAGTTGTACATTAACTTGACTTGTTAACGATGTTTACATGTTAACTTTACTTTTTAGTGATATACGTTAAATTGATTCTTTTTTTTTATAACAAGAGGTAATACGGGCCCAAACCCGACTAATCCCCCCCTGGATGAGTGATATTGTAGCCCACTCATCGGATTTTCAAATAGGCCTAAAGCGTGGCACCATCTTCGACTGACCAACTCACATGTGATTTTTGTTTCTAGTGGGAATTGAACTCAGGGGGGAGCGAGAGCGAACCAACGCATTCTCAAGACAACTACCACTATACCTCAATGAGTTGGTTACATTAAATTGGCTTGTTAACTTGATTTCTTAATTTGACTTGTTAACGATGTTATACATTAATTTGACTTGTTAACGATGTTATATGTTCATACAATATGTGGTATGTGTCACCACGCCACCGTACAAACTTGAGGGCTTCATTATGGAGAGTAAAATATTTAAACAAAGTCGTAAGCATGTCATAAATCTTATTAAAATAATAATTTAGTAATTAATTAGAAAACAATAATTATAAATTTTGCTAACGATGTTAAACGTTTTGTTAGTATACTGTACAAAATTATAATTTTGTGTATGATATAATTGACAGTACAAGATTTTAATAATAGTAAACTTCTCAACAACAATTATCACGAGTGTTAATTAAGTTAACGGTTGGTATCACTAACTTATCAGAACATACATTTTTGACAACCGCCAAATAGATGAAACAGGCGCACCAAACCGCTAAACCACATAGTACAAATACACTTTATTATGTAGTTAACATTGTTATTTTGAAGTTAACAATGTTATGGTTATCGTTTTCAGTTAACATTTTATCATCTTACTCAGATGACCTTTTTGACAGACAAAAAAATCAAACTCATATCTCTCTCTCCAGCACATTAAATGAACGACAAAGCATTTAATGCTCTTTGTCTTTACACTTTTCTCTTTCCCATAGGGGTATTAAAGACTACAATTACCAAATGAAACTTTCCAATCTAATTTCTAATTCTCAGTTATTACTTTACTAATAAAGTAGTTAACCATTAATATTAACTTTTCTTTTTTTGATCAACAATTATGAAGACTAAGTGAGTCCCCGCGCTAACGTGCGGGTCTTTTTATTTAGAAGTTTTTTGGTGTTTTTTTTCAAATGATGTATTTTTTATCTTATTTAGTTTATCACATATTATTTTGTCCCCTAACTTTATTTAGTTGTTGGGAAAATGACTATATAAAATTTAATTAAGTCCACCGCTCATTTGGTTTATTTTATATTATTTTTTATATTTGTTTTCTAGTGAAGTCAATGTTTTCAATCTGTTTCAATTTCTTTAAATTAAAAATAATCATTTCAACTAAAGAAATATCGTGAGTGATTCCAATATTACAAAGATTAGTGAAAGTGTGTTTCCATTTCTGCCTTGTTAGTGGTTTGTACTTCAGCTCATCCTTACGAGGTTTTTTTTGTGGGTTACCTACACACCTGTGACATTTAAAGTAATGAATATTTATTATTATTTTTTTGGGACTCGTATATATGTGGCTACTAACCTTTGATCTTGTTCTGTGTTTTCTCATATGTTTTGGTCTTCGGATTCTCCTCCGCATAAGTTATCTTCCATGACATCTCCTTAGTAATTAAATGTTAGTGTTCTTGTATTTTTTCTAAAATTTATAAATTCTCTATATCTTACCTATCTTTTCGTTGTGTAGATTGTTGAATTTTTTTTTGTAGACAACGTTTTTCACTTGTGATTTGTTTCTTTTGTCTCTGTTGTCACTCCATATTTTTAAACCATTTTTTGAAATTACTCATGACAATGCCACATACAGTTGTATGTGACTAAAAACAGGTTTTGGTAGATATATCCCTACATTTTTCATACTTTAGTCGTCTTGAAGCTCTCCCCAATGATTTACTCATTGAAATAATGGCAACGGTTGGGTATGAGTCACGTGAAGATCTTAAGAGTTGCATGCTGACGTGCAAAGAACTTTTGGAGTCCGTTGAGGATCCTAAAGTGTACAAAAATCTCAATCTTGATGATCTTATTGCGGATCCATTCCTAGGAAATGGTCACTCAAAAAACTTTTTACAAAGTGCCTTTTTCACTCCAACCCAACAGCTCAATACAATAAGGGAATACTTGTGTATTTTGTAGTTGACAACTCAACCAGAGGCCTTAACTACTTGAAAAAATTGCTGACGCATCCGTTGAAGAGGATGTATATCTCTATGGCATTATCAAATTGTGCATGGGTGAATTGAGTGAAGGAAGGTGCTATATAGATAAACTAAATTGGCGTGACGGCACAACGCACGCTGATACTTGCTGGACCAACATAAGGACTACAATGTATAGAATATGAGTTATTAGAAAGCCAATCTATTACATATCGCATTTGGCCATACAGCTTATAACATGTTGTAGCATGTTTGCATTTGGCTCCAAATGTCTCAAATGTTACTACTACAGACATATGATCAAGTTTTTCTTCAACTTTTAAGAAGATCATCAAATGACGGCATAATCGATTTCAATAGTTTGATGTTTTAAAAGTTTCTTTCTTATGTTTTTAGCTTTTTTCAATTTAAAATAATACTACTTTGTTTTCCTTTACTTGTTTATGCATTTTCCCTGATGTTATGATATTTATATTAAGAGTATTATTTGATTTTGTTCACTCAACTCAATGTGTCAATCTCTAATGCAAAAAGATTACCAATAGCCACATTAATGAAGATAAGTGATATATATAATCATGTGTTATTACGGGGAGCAAAGAATTGACATACATACCTTATAACATGTGTAAGGATTGATTTCAACAATCTTCTTCACCAATTGTGAGGTTGAATGGGAAAAATTGATTGAAAAATATCAGAAGAAATCACACAGTGGTAAGCAAATCTTGGGTTATCATACAGTGGTAAGCATATATTGGGTTATCAGTCTCATGTCATAATGAAAGACTCAGTCGCATTAAAAGCACATAATATCATTTAGGTTAAGAAGAAATAGTGAAATCCAAGCTGAAGCCCAAACAGATGAAGTAAATGAACAAATGAAATCCAGAAGAAGCTACCTCCCCTTATTTTTCAGTATTTTAAATTCTTTGTATCAAATGCAGATCTAGAGAATGGCAAAAGGAATACTATGAAACAGAGAGGCGATGAAGAGTTTGCACCTTGTAATTCAAGAGATTGAATCCGCGATCATTACTATTCGAAAACGAATCATCGTTGGAAGAGTCGGAGCTCTTGTCTTCGTTAGGTTGATGAATCACCATACTTCCAGCTCGCGTCATCCTCGGAGACAGAGATGGAGGAGGTTGCATCTACGGCGGGGGAGATCATGGCCTCTTCTTGGACTGGTTGTCGCCATAGCATATCGATTACCACTATCTTTTCTTCGACGACAGTACTAGAGGAATCAATGATTAGGTTTTTAGAGAGGTTGTAGCGATTTTAGGGTTATGGGTTCGTGTGTGTTTCGAGTTGTGGACGTGATAGGGTTGATGAAATTTGTTTGTGTGATGAATCGGAAGTTGGAGGAAGGGATTTGTGGTAGGTTTAGATTATCGGAGGTTCTGAAGGAAGATTTGTGCGTAACTTGATCTGAAGAATTAGAAGTTTTTTTACTTAAACGCTGATTTGATATTAATTTTTTTTTTAAAAATGGACTAATAAGGGGCTGACGTATCGATGCTGGAGAGCTTCTCTTGTATTTGTATGTGGTGTTTAATTTGTATTTGTATTTAGTTGTAATTTTGTTGTGTCTATCAAAATATCAAAATGTGAGAGTTGAAATAAATTATCATATTTTGATATTTAAACTTATTTTGAGGATGTTTTTTATAAATTAAATATTAAAAATGTGGTAGATATCAATATATTTTAATTTTTGTTGAAACTAATTATCAGTATGATCTTAGTTATGTAATTAAAACGGAAAATTGGCTTTTTCAGACTTGAAGTATTCAAAAATGTTATTATTATACCTGAATTTGTCTTTGGTGCTAAAACATACATTAAGTTCTTAATATTTCAAATTTCATACATAAACTTTAATATTGCGCTAAAACATACATTAGACTAAACAGTGTTAACAAGCCGTCAAGTCGTGTCTACGTGGCTGGCACGTATGAAACGACATCGTCTAGGTCGTCAAAAATCTGATTTGATTTATCCCACAAAATTACGTCGTTTTGTCTCTCTCTTTTCTTCAACCTCTCGAGCCTACTCTCAATTCACACAGAAACAAATTAGGGATTTCGAAATGTTCACATTTTCATGGTTTTCGAGATTTTGTAATGTTATTTATCAAGTTTGAGTTTGAATTCAAGTGTGAGTTTGATTTTAAGAGATTAATATAAGGTCCAAAGCCAATTTTCCAAAATCACAGACATTAACGACCCCAAACCAAGTAGCAAACAACTAAAACTAAAGGCAAAACAATGTCATTCCAAAAGACCTACAACTGAAACCAAAACAATGGCTTTGAAAAACTAGAGATTCAAAAAAAAAAACAGTCTCCATGACTCCAAAACACCACGACCGAAGCCAAAAACAATGGCTTTGAAAAACAGACTTCAATCCAAAAAAAATATACTCCAAAACATCACACTCTTCTCCACGATCACCTCATAAACACCTAAAACCCTGCAAATCCATCAGAAAAGAAATATATTATAAGAAGCAAAACCAATATTTTAATACAAACAGAATACAGATTATAAACACCACCTTTAATCAAAATGTTCATTTTTGTGATGGTTGGGTTTGGCTTTGGCTTAGTCCTTCACCAGACTCAATAACATCCACATTACGTTTTGGCTTTGGCTTTGGAACATACACAGTGACCGGACATTTTCTGATGTTATGTCCTACAGAACCACAACCTCCACAATGAACAATTCTTCCTTCTCTAGTAACCTTGATAATCTTCGGAGGAATCTCTTGTACTTCTTTCCCCTTACTCTTCTTCTTTGGAGATTCATTCTTTCCTTTTTTTCTTTTCTGCTTCTTTGTGGGACCGTGAGACTCTTCTCTCGGTGGTGGCTGAATCCTTGTTTCACCGGACCTCCTCCAAAGATCAATCCCATTAACTGCCCGAATCGGACCTTTGTATTGGTTTCTCCATTTAGATGTCAAATACCAGTCGGATACATAATCTTGCGGATCAAGTTTCCTATACAAAAGCACTCGCAATACATGGCGGCAAGGAATTCCTGTCATATTCCACCGCCTACATGCACAAGTCTTTGCAATCATGTCAACCGTAAAAGAAATGTTGTTTTCCCTCACCTCATACTCGCCATTTCCACTCGGAATTACTCGACAATATTTCCGATGCTTCTCTTCTTCCTTGATAGTTAATGCCACTTTTAAGCTGTATTTTCCTTGATGCTTTAGAGCTTTCTTCTTTCTTACATCCATACGGATCATAGCTTGTCGTCTTATTGTCTCCAACATCTCTACTAGTGGCATCTCTCGGGCTTTGTTAATAGAGTTGTTGTAAGACTCAGAGAAGTTGTTANCAGTAGACTCTGGATTAGAGCTTCAAAAAGAAAAAATCAAAGTTAGATTAACAGAATGTTAAAAACTGAATATTCGTAAACATTTAGGGATATTTAACTTACTCAATCAAAGCCAGCCGATAGTCTTTTAATCTCGCAAACTGTTCATCATGTTCGTCTTGAATAATATCTAAAGCTTTTCTCTTAGCTTTTCTACATTGGTCATTTGAGACAACAATGTTATATTTATCCTCAAATGCATCTTGCATAGCCGAAGGCTTATAAGTAGGATCTTTCTTAATGTCATTCAAAAACAATCTAGCAATGATCCCATCCTTGATTACCTTGCTATGCCCGTCCTTCATACATGTATGTTCATCGTCAAAGGTCTTAATCATGTACCTTTTTATTGGTTTGTCATATGCGCAGTAGATTCTGAAATTACAATCACCACCAATTGAACACTTCACTTGACATTGTTCAGATCCCCACTTTGTGAACTTGACATTGTATCCTTCTTTAAGAACATAATCAATCACAGTTTCCTTGAATTCAGATATGCTTTCGAAGACTTGACCCAATCTAAGATCTCCACTTCCTTTTTTGCAGCCTACATACCGTCTTCCACCATCACCATCCTCACAATCCGAATTCTGAGGAGTATCCTCGGAATTATCATGCTCTTTCTCTTCTTCCTCAGCTATAGCTTCTTCCTCAATCCTTTCATCATCACCATTATTTTTATTATGCTCTTCTTCCTCAGCTACAGGTTCTTCCACATGAATATCATAATGAACAACGGCTCTAATTTCAGCACCATCAACTTTATTTTGATTAACAACACCAGAAACTCCATTAACGACATCTTCACGCTCCATGAAAACATCGGCTGCTTTTGTCCAAAACACATTATCACACATTCTCTGAAAATTTGCATTTCCATTACAAAGCAACTTTAGCTCCGTAAGATCCTCGAAAGGAAGTTTGTACCAGATCTTTTGTCCGTGCAAAGAAATGTTCAACGCATCTATCAAGTTAGTAAACATGGCTTTCGGAGAGCTTATAAGTGTGTGAACCTCTCCTCCAACGTATGTCGTCCTGTTATCCTCTGAAATTTCAAACTTTCCGTTGTAATAGACTTGAAACATTGCATCGTCAGAACTATAACAACAAAAAAAAAACAGAATTTCAGAATCTGACATTTAATGAAAACACTTGTCTACGTGATATTATATTGTGTTTCATTACAAATAAGTACACCCTAAATTGATCTCATCCAAGCCATACATATAAAACATTATCAATCAAACTTTAAACCCTAATCTCTACAAATATCGAATGGAAAAGCCCTAATTTAGAGTTTACCTCATGTCTGCAAAGCCTGAAGGGATGATATGCAAACTCTTACACCACGTCTTCTAGCTGTTCTTATTTAGGTTTATTTTTAACAAAACGATGTAGTTTCAATTCCCAGAGCACAAAGACGTCGTTTTGTGGGATAATTCGAATCAGTTTTTTTGACGACCTAGACGACGTCGTTTCATACATATCAGCCACGTAGCCACAACTTGACGTCTTCTTAACACCGTTTAGTCTAACGTATGTTTTAGCACAATATTAAAGTTTAGGTATGAAATTTAAAATATTAAGAATTTAATGTATGTTTTAGCACCAAAAACAAATTCAGGTATAATAATAACATTTTTGAATACTTCAAGTCTAAAAAAGCCAATTTTCCTAATTAAAACTAATTGTTAAAAAAATAATAATTAAAATAATGTTAAAATTTGACATGTGGATGATGAGGTGACAGCATGAAAAAAGAGAAAAACTAATTTTATATATATAGATAAACATATTAATTATTTATAATTGTACTACCACATTTGTTTCTTTTGCCAATTTCACCGAACATTATAATTAGTCGTTAATAAGCCCTTTACATTTCTTATCCTCTTTGGCGCTTCCACTCATAGTCATTTAGTTATGACGTCTCTTCCGATTATCCTCTCATCCTCTTCTCCTCTGCGAAACTTATGCAAACCTTCCACTTCTCGAATCCCAGATTCCGATCAAACTCTTCTAACTCCGCTCAACTTTTCGCCTTCATTACAGCTTCTATCCAAAACCCATCTCTCTCTCACCGTTTCCCACATCATCTCATCTTCCCCTGTTCTCGCATCAGAATCCTTCACCACGATTTCGGATCCACCTTCCGGGAAAATCGATTTGGAGTCGGTTTTGATTTCGATCGATAATTTCTTCAACAAGTACCCGTTTTTCGTGGCGGGATGTACATTCATCTACCTCGTGGTTGTACCTGTCGTCATCTTCTACCTGAGGAAGTATAAACCAATATCCGCCATTAACGCGTTTCGAAAGCTCAAGAACCAACCCGATTCGCAGCTTTTGGATATCAGAGGTGAGAAGACTTTGGCTTCGTTGGCATCGCCGAATCTCAAGTTTCTTGGTAAGAGCTCGATTCGGGTTCCGTATAGTGAAGAAGACGAGTCAGGGTTCTTGAAGAATGTCAAAGGAAGCTTCTCTGATCCGGAGAATACAGTTGTTTGTGTTCTTGACAAGTAAGGATTAAACCAAAAAGCTTCAAACTTTTAACAAAATTGGGACATTGCTTCAAACCAAAAGCTTCAAACTTTTAGTGTGATCACTGTCACCAAACAACATATTTCAATCTCTTTGAAGATTTTGTGGAGATTGATAGTTGCAGAGAGAGAGAGAGAGAGAGTTGTCTCACATGTTTTTTTAACTTTGATGTGGAAGGCAGTTTTGATGGTAACTCCTTGAAAGTGGCTGAATTGCTGATCGAGAATGGCTTCAAAGAGGCTTATTACATCAAAGGCGGCGCGAGAGGGAAGAATGGTTGGTTGGTATGTTACTTACATCTCTCTCTCTCTCTCTCTCTGGAACCAGTATGATGTTTTGCTTTTGGTAGCTAGACTTCATTGATTCTTTCATAAATCCTGAGTGTTTGGTCTTTGTCTTGCTGCCTTATTACCAATGATGTTCTCAGGCCATTCAAGAAGAGCTTTTGCCTCCACCTGTGCATATGTATACATCGAAAAACGCAAAATCTTCAAACAACAACGAAGAGCCGTCCGTTGTTGGAACTGAAAACTGATTCAAGACCATAGCCTAATCGTAATGCAGATTCGCATTCATCATGCTACAACAAAAGTTTCCTTTTTTCTCTCTTCCAATTAGCTTTTGCCTCAATTTTGCAGTGGCAAGACATATGATACTACCCGCCCTTATGAGAAAGCTTCTCTAGGTGAAAGACTTGTTACATATTGAATGACTTGTTTAGATCTCAAGACCAGTCTTTGCTTTGTAAAAGCTAACCTTTTTCAAGATCCAGCTGCATTGCTCCTTTTCTACAGACAGCCATTCCAATGAAATGAGACTTGTTATTATTATGAAATTCTTGTGCTTTCTACCTTTTTAATATTGCATTGTAGGACAAGTTTCAACCATATAAGGAAAAAAATATCTGACCAAAAAAACAGGAACAAGTTTCTACAATGCTCTTCTTGAGATTCTTTAAATGATTAACTTGCGATTCCTTTGGAATTTATATTTGGGATTAATGATATCCCCAAAACAAAGGAATAGTTATAAAGTCTGTCACTTAACGTTAAATCATGGAATGAGTGAAAGAAGAAACAAGAGCATTTCAGGCGCAAGGTTCTAACTTCCCAGCAATGGAAATATAAGTCTAGTATTCTTCTTCGCGTTTTACTGTCCCTCGGTTGAAGCAAACCAAGAACTCTATGTTTCCCTCCGCGCCCTTTATGGGAGATTCGATAAATCCTTTGTTGGTAAATCCACAGAGCTCGACACCATTTATTATCTTCTCAAGAACCTTCACCCATAAACAAGACATCAAAGATTGTTGTTACCACGTTTTTGACTTGCTATATAAGATCAAGGCTTATCGATATACCAAGTTAGAAACAAAAGGAATCCAGGAGAGCAATAAACAGAGAGTATCAAATGGATGAGAATTAAAGAGAGAAGATTCAATTGTCATAAAGAGGACAGGGAGATACAAACATACCTCCTGATGTACTTCGGGATCTCTTACAATGCCGCCCCTCCCAACCTTAAATGGGAAACAAAATGTTGAAGAACATATAGTAAAAATCACAGAGACGATTTAATACATTATACATATGAGCCTGCTCTTCTCGGAGTTTAATGTATTAGAATTTTGGCATCTTAAAGTCAATACATTGATTACCTGTGATCTTCGAGCTTCAAATTGGGGTTTAACCAAGGTAACCAAAGTTGCATCTTCTTTCATCACATTCATAACCGCTGGCATCACCTGTTCAAAAGTTTTAAGTTTCGGAAATTTGCGGCTAATAAAACATAAGAAATCATACTTACTTCCTGGAAACAAAACGAACAGAAGCAAACTTACCTTGAGAATGGAAATGAACGAGAGGTCTAGTGTCACTACATCAACTTTTTGAGGGAGTCCTGGGAGGTATCTCAGATTCGTCCTTTCTATAACAGTCACTCTCTTATCGTTACGAATCTTATCCGCTACCTGTTACAATACACCGAACAATCAAATGACTAATTAGTAACTAGGAGAAGTTGCTTAGAAGACTCTGACTGCAGGAAAAAAAAAAATCAAACAAACTGTAGGAACAATACTTAGCACCTGACCATAACCAACATCTACGCCATAAACATGAGCTGCACCATAACGAAGCAAACAATCCGTGAACCCTCCTGTAGAAAGTCCTGCATCAAGAACTACTTTCTCAGAAACATCAACGTCTAGCTTCTCAATCGCAGCTTCCAGCTTGAGTCCGCCTCTGCAAGTGAAGAAAACAGTAGAAGACAGTCGACAAAAACAAGGGTCTCAAAGCACGAAGAAACTATATACACATAGGGTAACTTGGAGGAATAATCACCTACATACATATTTCGGAATCTCGGCTGTGATCTTTATGGACACACCATTGGATACAGGCATTCCAGCTTTACTAGCTCTTTTTCCATCCACAAGCACTTTGCCTAAATAACATTACACACTAGAGATTAAGCTACAGCAGGAAGTCAGGAACTTGTGTTTCTTTTCAAGACGAGTAACATAAACCTCTGCGTTCTTTACGAATATCAATACTGAAAATCACCGGTATATACCTTGTAAAATCCATGATTGTATTAGTGTGCGACTGTATTCCTGATACCTTTCGAGACATGCCTCATCCAGTCTCTGTTTCTTGCTGTTATAGAACAAGAAGAGATCCATTAAAACGAAACACAGAGATATGGCATCTTCTTGATTTGAATACTAAAAGAAAGACCCTTACTTCTTTCCACGTATAGCAGAAGCAAAACATCTCATGGAACTGGATTCTCCAGCTCTTACCCATCTCGCTGAACAAATAGCAAAGGACAAAGCTTTCAACGTTTCATATAAAATTGGAAGTTGACCATAAATCTGAGGTGCGATTCATCAGCAAAAATCAAAGCTTTCAACGTTTAATTCGATTTTTTTCCCCTCACGAGTTTCCAAAATCCAGTGAATCCAAAAACTGACAATGCACTCTAAGTGTTTGTGGGAACTACTCAACCAAGAAAACTTCAGAATGAAGAAACAAAAGCAGTCAATTGCTATAAACATTTGCAAATAAGAGGATTGTAATGCAGAGAAAATACCAGAGAGAAGAGGATTGTGAGATTTGGAGAAGAAGCCGACGAGGGAGCTGCTGTAAGAGCGCAAGGTTATGGGAGACCTAAGAACATGAAAACCCATCTTTCTTCTTCCTTGGTAGAGAAGATCGAAGAAGCTTATTGATCTTCCGAATTATAAGTGCAAGAGTGTTCCAGCTTTTCTGACATTTGACAAAATCCACCACACACACAACTTTTGGATACTTCTTTTTAGGGTTGTGGAACCGAAGCCTCCTTATGAAGAAAAGGGTTTCCTTTTTTCAACTTGACCATCAAACCTAGTCCTCGGCAAAATATCTGAAACCGAAAAATCAAACCGAAACCAAATCGAATTAAAAGATACCGAACCGAATAGTTATAAATAACCGAATGGTTCATTTTCTAAAATATTTTGGGTATCCGAACCGAACCAGAATCGAACTGAAACTCGAACGAGTACAAGAAATATACGAAATACAAGTATATATCTGAAAATATTATGTATCTTTAGTTTTGAAATAACCAAAATATTCAAAATTATAATTATAAACCGCATATATTAGTTATGTTTAGACCAAAATAATCAAAATACACGAAATATTCGAAAAATTTTAGTTATATTTGTCAAAATTAAATAATTTTTGCAAAATTTAACCAAATTTTATTTAAATTTAACAATTTTTGTTAGTTTTTTTTTAGAATTGGGATAAATTTTGGATACCCGAATCCGGACGGAACCAAACCGAACCTGGTTTGAAGAAGGAAATATCCGAATGGGTCCTAGAATTCTAAAATTTGGGTACCCGAACCCAAACGGGTACCCGAATGTGCATGCCTAATCAAACCAAACGTTACTTGAAAAGGCAGATTTGGGGTTGGTTAACAAACCCTAAGCGAGAACTTGCATACTACTTGCTTTAGGGTTTTCGGGACGTTTCACTACAAAAGCAATCAAAAGCCACCGGTAGTTTCTTCCTTGGGAGATCAATCAACAATGACGATGATGTCGGAACTTCCAGGGGATTTGTTAGAAGAGATACTCTGTCGCGTTCCGGCTACATCTCTGATTCGGTTACTATCTACTTGCAAAATATGGAACCGTTTGTTAAACGACAAGAGATTCACAAGAAAACACTTCGATAAATCCGCAAAGCAGTCTCTGATTATCAAGTTGAAGAAGTCTGGGTCTCACTCGACGATCCAAGAATCTTGGCCTATAGTGATCATAGGTGAACTTAACCTAATCGACCCTCATTCTAGTTTAGATAAAATCAGCATTTGTGGAGTCTCTCACTGCGACGGC
This sequence comes from Eutrema yunnanense, assembly GCA_002933935.1. Classification (NCBI taxonomy): domain Eukaryota; kingdom Viridiplantae; phylum Streptophyta; class Magnoliopsida; order Brassicales; family Brassicaceae; genus Eutrema; species Eutrema yunnanense. The sequence continues at coordinate 524,078 of PKML01048600.1, read as the reverse complement.
TTATTGTTATGCCTCACCAATGAGGAAAATACTAGGCTCGTGGTATGGAACCCGTGTACTGGTCAAACAAGGTGGATCAACAATCATTACAAGCAATACGCATATGCTCTCGGATCTTACCAAGACAAAAAATCCAACGATATTAGATACAAAATTTTGAGATGGAATGATTATGGCAGAAGACAAGAATTCGAAATCCATGAGATTAACTCTAATTCATGGAAGATTCTTGATGTCACTTTGGATTGTAAAATATATTTTCATTGGGGCGTGTCTTTGAAGGGAAAGACGTACTGGATTGCTAGAGATGAAAAAGAGCTCGGAAAATTCTTATTAAGTTTTGATTATACATCAGAAAGATTTGAGCGTCTATGTCTTCCGCGTCAGTATCAAACTGATCTGTCTCTATCCGTTGTTAGAGAAGAAAAAGTTTCCGTGTTATTACAATGCAAAATTACATCGAAGACAGAGATATGGGTTACAAATAAGATTAGTGAGACCAAAGCGATGTCCTGGAGCAAGGTCTTAGCAGTGGATATAGATCCAAGTTTTCTTACTTGGTGTGGCGTAAGTTTCTTGTTCAATGAGGAGAAGAAAGTTCTCGTGTGTTGTGATGGCTTTCAATACAAAACAAAAATCAAGGTATACATTGTTGGAGAGGGCAATAAAGTTAGAAAAGTGGATTTTGAAGTCGGATCATGTTTTCCACCTTTGTTTAATTACGTTCCAAGTTTGATTCAAATCTATCAAAGTAGGGCAAAAGAAAAAGAGGTGAATGTTTAAGCTACATTCCAAACCTTTTTTTGGATGATTAATAAACTGATATTTCACTATGAAGTTGTATTTCTTACTTTTTCATGCAGTTTATAAGTTCTATGATCAAATTCTATTTCCTTACATATAGAAGAGTTCTGTTTCAGTTTCAAGCTTTCCTTATTCTGTGGCAAAATCATTCATAAAACATGTATACGTTACAGAGCTTTTTCCTTGTCTCTGCTCTGCATCAACTTAGGAATGGCAGGTTCATCTGCCAGTTTAGTTGACACATTGCTTTAGTCACACCTTTTATTACCTCACACATTGCTTGTGTTTTTTTCAAAGTCTGGAAATAACGGAAATTTTGGGGTTTTATACAAATTTATTATGACATTGAAATAGAAATTCATAATAACCAACCCGAAGAGACACACGTTGAATCAATGTGATTACCCGTTATCCATATGCTAAACTTGGAGAAAAATTAGAAAATAGAAATCAATTAGGGAAAGAAGATGTCTATGTGGGTTTCCGCCACCTAGGTTTGATTCGGGTTGGCCACCAGAGCTTTCACATGGTTTCTCCGGGGCCCAGGATTAATCGGTGATGTTGGATGATGTGCGGTCCCTCAGTGTCAGGCTGTCAGCAATTATGGTCCTTTGCAGAGGGCGATGCGGAGTCCCCACTCGGCGATCACGGTCCCTCAGATCTGGATTACCTGAGTTATCAAAAGAAAAACAAAAAAAGGGAAAGATGATATGATTTTTTCTCCCAAATATGTGCAACTCCATCATAACCTTCATAGCAAAAACAGAGGAAGCAAAGACAATGAAGAATTTTCTTCCGATATCTTGTTGCAATATGCCCTACAAAGGTATTGGCAAATCGCATAAAAACCTTTCTCCGAGAGCATAACAACAAACCGTCATGAACCGAACCAGAGTGCGTTTGCAAAATGAAGACTCTTGCTTGAAAATGCATGTCTTGTTATCTGCTGAGCTTATGAAGGATTATCACAAGCTCAATATATCCAACGCTTTTGATATGCTAAGATGGTCCTTTATCATAAATGTGGTTTGGGCGATGGATCTTCCAGATCAGTTAGTCAACTGGATTTTTGTGTGTCTCTCTACGGATTCCTTCTTGGTATCAATAAATGGTGAGCTAGAAGGTTTTTTCCCATCGATATTTTGGTCTTCCACTCACAACGAAGACAATGTCGAGGATAGATTATGATCATGTACTTGACAAAATCACATCACATTTACTCTTGTGGATCAAGTCGAGCTTTATGATCTTATGTCGGGAGGCTTCAATTGATAAACTCGGTAATAAAAAGCATCACCAAATTCTGGTGTTCGGCTTTCGGCTACCTAAGCAATGTTTAGAAACTATTGATGGTTTTTGCAGCCATTTTCTTTGGTAAGGTTCATCAAACACGCATAGTAAAGAAAAAGTAGTATGGGAAGATGTGTGTCGACCGAAAAGTAAAAGGGGTTTGGGGTTTAGGCGTATGGTTGATTATTCCCATGTATTCGCTTTGAATTCGGGGTCTCTTTGGGTTGCTTGGACACGTACCTATATACTAAGATCTCGTTCTTTTGGGATGTTAGTAATAAGTATGCAGGTTCTTGGATTTGGAGAAAGCTTTTGAAAATTTGAGATCAAACAGCATCTTTCTTAAAGTTAGATATTCGAGACGGTAAATCCACTCTATTTTTGGTTCGATAATTGGTTGAATATTGGAAAACTCATTAATATTCAACTGGTCAGATACTGTTCACTCTCTCATCTCATGTCGAAGATCCTATTGAAACTGCAGAAGTTTCTGTCACAAAGCACAAAGTCACAGGACGTATCACAGGATGTGTTACAGGAGTCTAAAAGCTAAAGGAATGCTATTGTGAAGAGGAAAGTGGCGTGAGATCTTGTAGCTGAGCTGGACAAGTTATTACAAGATGAAGCCGAAGTCTACAATCAACGATCTAAAGATATCAAAGGAAAAAAGGAAGACATCAAAGAAGAAAAGGAAAAAGATAAAAAGAAAAGGAAATTGGTCTTTTCCTAATTTGGGTAGAATTAGGAAAAGAGTTTGGACCTGTCATTATAAATATAGGTCTGTTTACCTTTTTAGAGACTCATGCATTGTAGTGCTAAGAGTTTCTAAAAGAAAAAGGGGTTTAGGGTTTCTTGTATGGAAATCAAGAGAGAAGCTTTCAATACTTGTATGGAAATCAAGAGAGAAGCTTTCAATACTTGTATGGTTTGAGAAGCTTGAGAGATATTAGTTTTTTTAGGAGATACTTGTAAGTTCTCTAGTTTGGTAGATTTGTAAGTTACCATTAAAAGATAATCTAATGAATCTGTTTTGAGGAATCCTTGTGCCAATATCTGCTGCATCATTCTGTGATAGTATCTGTTGCATCATCTATCTCTATAGCTCTTGCTTTTTCACCTATATGTCCACCTCCTTAACAAGACGATTCGGAACATGATCAACTCTCTACGACAACAAAATCCTACATTTTACCGGAATGCGATGCACCGGTGGTTGAGTCGAGCATCATTAACAACCGTTTAACAGTTTTTAAGAAAAAAAAAAATTTCCTAGTTTTGAGTTTTTTTTTTAACATCTATCTTTATTAATATGAAAATCGAGTTACATAAAAACAATACATAGAAATAAACATGGAAAGCAATAAAAAAAAGAAAATGGGTTTTAACGATTCTTTTCTTCGAGTTTTCCTCGCTGGAGTGTCCACACTTTCTTTCCTCATAATCGCATTTGATCGATTGCGATTTTCTTTGGCTATAATCCATCCATTCTCTTGTTGTATGTCATTGACACATTCCCAAGTAAGAGCTAAAAATATTCTTCGAAAAAATCATATTTATTGATTCTTTCGATAGAAAAAAACATTGAGATTGACAATTTTCAACGACTGTACGAATGTCGCCATACCACAAAGAGATTGCATCTTCTGCTCCAAAACCTCATCCCCTCCATGGCGGTTTCCATAGAACCGCCATTTCCAACAACGTAAAAACACCGAAAAAATACAAACTAAAATCCCAAATTATACTTCGAAACATTATTCGAGTAAGAATCCAATATACTGATTCTTCTAATTGAAAACAAACTTGGGATTGCCCATCATCTTTTGTCTCTCGGACTCCGACATACCATGGTGGTTTCCATGGCGGCTTTTTCCAATGTAAAGCGGTTAGGATTTGTTCCTCACCACTTGAATCTGGATAAAATAAAGTTAGGTTGAGTGTTTGGCAGAGAAAAGACCCTTCTCTACTTTGATATCCATAGATCCATGAAAGCCACCATTGATTGAGCATTGTGTCATCGATCGTGGACATAACCACGCCGGAGATTGCAGCGTCGAAATAGATGGAATCAGAATTGATATCCAATTCAACGCAAGTAAATCTTATCATTTTCCCAATAAGAGAGAAGAAGATAACACACAGTAACCACCTCGAAAGAAGATCCCAAAAAATCATTACCGAAAGAATGTATATATAAACACCGAAGAGAAAAACTATTAGGGATTTGTGAAATGTTGAAGATTGATGTAGAAATCAGAAGAAGAAGGAGTATGGCTGACGCCGGAGTCGATGCCGGCCTACGAAGATTGCATAAACGGAGTGGGAAAAATCGCTTATGTGAATACATTGCTCAAATTTTTCTGTGAATACATTTTTTTTTTGTTGAAAATAAATTTCATATATCAAAAAAAAAAAAATTCTTATTATTTTTTTGATTAAAGGGAAATAAGATAACTTAATTTGTTTGTCTATATGAAGAGTGGGCAAACGTGAAACACGGAAACCCTAAACAAAAAATCAAAGCCACCTACAATTTCTTCCTTGAGAGAGGAGATCACAATGACGATGATGTCGGAACTTCCTGGGGATTTGTTAGAGGAGATACTCTGTCGTGTTCCGGCTACATCTTTGAAACGTTTACGATCTACTTGGAACTGTTTATTCAACGATAGGAGATTCACAATAAAGCACTTCCATAAATCCACAAAGCAGTCTCTGATTCTCATGTTGAAGAAGTTTGGGTTTCACTCGATGAGCATCAATCTCCATAAATCTCCACCTGTAGAGTTCACATGTGAACTTAACCTAATCGACCCTCATTCTAGTTTAGATCAAATTTGTCGAGTCTTTCACTGCGAGGGCTTATTGTTATTGTTATGCCGCACCAGTGAGGAAAATACTAGGCTCGTGGTATGGAACCCGTGTACTGGTCAAACAAAGTGGATCAATCATTACAAGCCATACGCCACCTATGCATATGCTCTCGGATCCTACCAAGACAAAAAGTCCAACTATATCAGCTACAAAATTTTGAGTTGCAGGTTTTATGGCCAAAAACAAGAATTCAAAATTTATGAGATTAACTCTAATTCATGGAAGATTCTTGATGTCACTTTGGACTTCAAATTAGATTTTTATCATCGGGGCGTGTTTTTGAAGGGAAAGACTTACTGGATTGCTAGCGATGAAAAAGTGTTCGGCAAATTATTGTTAGTAAGTTTTGATTATACAGCAGAAAGATTTGAGTGTCTATGTCTTCCGGATCAGTATCAAACTGATCCGTCTCTATCCGTTGTTAGAGAAGAAAAACTTTCCGTGTTATTACAATGCAAAATTACATCGAAGACAGAGATATGGGTTACAAATAAGATTAGTGAGACCAAAGCGATGTCGTGGAGCAAGGTCTTAACAGTGGATTTAGATCCTTGTTTTCAGGCTTGGTATGGGCCGTATGGCGGAAGTTTCGTGTTCGATGAGGAGAAGAAAGTTCTCGTGTGTTGTGATGGCTTTCAATACGAAAGAAAAAACAAGGTATACATTGTTGGAGAGGACAATAAATTTAGAAAAGTGGATTTTGAAGTCGGATCATCTTTGTTTAATTATGTTCCAAGTTTGATTCAAATCTAGCAAGACATCGGAGGCAAAAGAAAAACAGGGGCGAATGATTAAACTACATTCCAAACATTTTTTCGGTTATTCGTAATTTGTTTATTTCACTGCTATCTTGGTCATGTCCTTTTGAATGATTAGTAAACTGATATTTTAGTCTGAAGTTGTATTTCTTACTTTTGCACACAGTTTTTGAGTTCTATGATCAAATTATATTTCCTTACATAAAGAAGAGTTATGTTTCAGTTTTAAGCTTTCCTAAATCTGTGGCAAAATCATTCATAAAACATGTATACGTTACAGAGCTTTTTCCTTGTCTCCAGTAACTTAAGCTAGTCCAACCTTAGCTATATTAGTTACATATTCAGAATCAAATTTTATTATTACAATTTTGGTTATCCGAGAATTAGAGACCATGAGATTCTCCTATACCGGTAGTTCTAAAAATTTATACTGGTTAAAAACTGTTCTAGAGTGGCTAAAATTGGTCTAACCGCTGGTTTTCTAATACTAAAATCATGACTTTTTATTTTTAAAAAAATTCGAAATGATAAGGAAAATATCGGATAGATTGATATCGGATAACTTGCTTATAGCGCACGAGATGATACAGGGGCTTCGCACAAACCAGAATTGCAAAGAGGATTTCATTGCTATAAAGACAGATATGTCTAAAGTATATGATCGCGTGGAATGGAATATCCTAAAAGTGCTATTCCGTAAGCTGGGTTTTGATCAAATGTGGATTACATGGGTGATGGAATGTGTATGAACCGTCTCGTATACGATCGTACTAAATGGCCAGCCACACGACTTCATCAAACCAAAGAGAGGGATCTGCCAGGGTGACCCGCTATCTCCCTTTCTTTTCATCTTCTGTGCGGAGGCTCTTGTTCACGTCATGAATCGAGCTGAGAAGGATGGAAAGATCACCGGAATGAAGTTGTCCATCGATCCAGCACCTCCACTTTGCTGACGACAATCTCTTCTTGTGCCGAGCGTCCCTAAAGGAATGTACTGAGTTTCTACACTGTCTGAAGTTGTACGGGGCAGCGTCTGGACAAGAAATCAATTATCAAAAATCAGCAGTCACATATGGAGCTGATATTGACTCGTATATGCGCAAAATTATGGGAGCGCTTCTTGGTATAGAAAAAGAAGGCGGTGAAGGCAAATACTTGGGGTTGCCGGAATGTTTCAGTGGATCGAAGCAAAAATTGTTGGCTTTCATGAAAAGCTTAACAAGAGATTGAATGGATGGTTTGCTAAAACGCTTTTCCTTGGAGGAAAGGAAGTCCTCTTTAAATCGATTGCAATGGCCTTACCGGTTTATGCCATGTCTTGTTTTCGGCTAACTCAATTGCAACTTCTAAAGATTACTAGTGCCATGACAAGCTTTTGGTGGAATGCGTGTGAAAAGAAAAACAAGATTCATTGGATTTCATGGAAGGAGATGTGCAAATCTAAAGCGAAAGGAGGATTAGGATTTCGAGATCTCGGTGAGTTCAGTCAAGCCTTGTTAGCAAAACAAGCTTGGAACATTATCAATGAACCTTCCTCCTTACTATCTAGGCTTTATAAATGAAGATATTTTGCTTTTAAAGACTTTTTGGGTAGTGGGAAAGGTTATCGGCCCTCGTATGCGTGGATAAGCATTGGTTTTGGCCGAGAACTCTTGAAACGTGGAATGATCAAATCGATTGGAGATGGTGCATCGACTAAGATATGGAGTGAGAAATGGATACTCATCCAAGGCGTTCAATGAATCGACAAAGAACAATGGATATTGAGCTACACGTGGCGTCGTTAATCTCTCCGGAGGGACATTGGAGGCAGGAGATGGTACATGAACTTTTTTCCCCAACTGATGCATCTTGAATTTTATCGACTACAATTGGTCGCACAGCAGATCGTTTCATTTGGACTTATAATCACCACGGCTCTTATTCAGTGAAAAGTGGATATTGGCTTGCATCGAATCACCCTTTGATCCCTGATCCCCTTTTATCCGCTGCTGCTATGAACATGGTAGCCGTAAAACATAGGGTGTGGAAGATTAAAACGGAGCCAAAAATCCGCCTGTTTTGCTATGTTTTTTACCTAGGAATCATCACCTTTCAACTGATGTTGAATCGTGAAATATTGTCTGAAACATTGATATCGTTCCAGTTGACATCTTGAAAAGTTGTCTGAAACGTTGATAAAACAAGAGACATATGATGAATAGAATCGGAAAGAGACATTTTTAGCATGAACCGCTTTCTTCCTTAACGATTCTTTTTAACTGTAAGGGATTCCAGATATATAAAATTCAAAAACTGAACACTCTCATAAAAGAATGAATCTTTAGCCATCAAAGAAAAACTCTTGCAATATTTCAAATGATTTGAATCACATGATTATTGAAAATAACGAGAACAAGGATACATGACATCAATAAGAAATAAACTTTGTATATATCATAATATTAGCATACCAATCTCTAAATCATACCAAGGATGAGCAGCGACTATCTGTGTGTGAAAGCTGTAATTTCTTTTCGTTAAGGGACAAGAGTTTCTAAGAAGAAAATCATTGCTCTTGTTTTAAAAAAAAAATCATTGCTCTTGGCACTTTTTAAATCTTGTTATTAACTTATTTGTTTTGTTCTAGGATCTTGTTATTAACTTATTAGCAATATTTTTTTTTATCGTCTGGATGTTTTATTGATGTAAACTTAAAACACTTAGAGAATAACAGATAATTACATGGATAACTAGTATCAAAGCCTAACAATAAGGTCTAAAAGATGTTAAAATTCTACCCAAATGAACCCAAATAAAACACCGATTGTAAGGACCGACTCGTCTATGTTCCGAGCATGGAACTTATAGCCGCCTTCGTGCAACACGTTGTACTCTCTCAAGAAACCAGACATATGCCAAGTCTACGAACCTTGTCCGAAGCCACAAACCAGCAACGATTATAACATACAAGATTACAATAGCCGGCAGAAAAATAAACCCCGGAAACATAGCCGGCGGGAAATGAAACCCCCGGAAACTGAGCCAAAAACTAAAAACACAAACCAAGGACCTAACAACAAGAATCTGAAGCCCAGCATAAACCCAACCCACGGTGAAGACGAGATCGAAATTTATTTTTAAAAAAAAATTTCTGAGAGCCTTCGACGCTTGTCTCATACCACCGTAAATCGAGAACTAGCCACCGAATCATCGTTGGATTATTTCATAGGCAAAAGGCTTCGATGCCGGCGATCTAACCGAGAGCCCCTCCATCGCGGAGAAATGTCGTAGACCACAACACCGAGGCACGATTGGATCTAAGACAAAAATAAAACTCCACGCCGGAAAACAAGTTAAGCCGAACGGTAAACCGTAAACGAAGCAAGAAGAGAAAAAACTATAAAACAGAAGTCGGACCGACGCCGTGGCTATGGGAGCCCACCAACACCGGCCGAAAAGCTGATCAGATCGGAGAAGGGGAAGGGGCGGCTAGGGTTTTAGCAATATTGAATGTCGATTATAATCTCAAGTTTATATAGATACAATATTATAGTCTTATTATTTAATAAAATTATAGTTTTATTACTTAATAAAAAGGTTAGTTAAAAAAAATATGAAAACATGGTTAGTTTTTAAATTATAGAAATTTTATAGATTATTAAACAAAACTTCCCAATTTTAAAAGCTATTACACGATATTTTTTTTTTTTTTGAATTATCGAGGTTCTAGGCCCGTAGGCCCGTACATCCCCGAAGCGGGATCTAAACTATGTTAAAGTCACTCCTTCGGAGGAGACCCTTCCCAACGGGAATCGAACACAGGGCCGGTAGAAGAGGCACATACCCACTCCCCCTTAACCACTAGGCCAACTCAACGTTGGTCTATTACATCATTTTGGTAGCTATAAATGTTGTAACTATTGATTTTGAAAATACATAAAATCGAAAATTTAATAAATTTCCGGATCCATTTAAAGATATCTTATAAATGGAACATCTTAGTTACTTTTCCGATTAATTATACATAAAATAATTAATCAGTTAATCTTTTCTTTATGCTATGTTTTTTTTTTTGATTGTGGGACCTCTCTGTTTTTCGAACTCTTATGCCCTGTCTCGGACTCTTTAATTATGCTTCTATGCTTGAGTATTCATTATTAATAAGTATTCTTTCTGTTCTAATATAATTGATGTTTAATATTTTTGCATACATATTAAAAATTTATGTAATTTTTATTTTTTTCCATAATAAAACATCATTTATTATCCATTTAAACACAATTCAACCAATAAGAAAACAATCTGCAGAATACAAATAGTCAAAAACAATAAAAATTTATTTAACTTTGTATTGAAAACTGAAAACATCACTTATCTGGAAACAAAAAAAAACCCCTTAAAACATCACCTTTTCAAGAACGAAGGGAATATCATTTAGTGTTTTTTCAAAAAAAAAAATTTTTTACGAGATATGTTGTTTCTGATTATAAACGATGACTAGGGCTTGATTAGAAGGAGCTTTAAAGGCTGCACACAGCCATATTTATTTCTACAGCTAATTTTTGTTTCCAATCATGACTTCTACAGATTTTTAAAACTACAATCATTTGTATCATTTTTTAGCTGTAGAGAGCTATATTTTCACAGCTCATATTTCCTCTCTTTCACTTTTTAAAAAGCCAAAGCCAAAATTTTATAGCCAAAACCCTACAGCTAAAAAACTTATAGCAAAAAAACCACAACATAAAACCGAAAGCTACAGCTGTTACCAATCATATAAAGTCTATAATTTTGAAAGTGCTCAATTTTTTTTGATTTATTTGACGATAGTTACCCTTATTTAAAATTTGTGTATGCACATGTGTGGTGACTAAAAAGGCGAAAATATTTTCAGTTAACAGAAAATTATTAAACTTAATATGATGGCGGGAGAGATTCAAAAAGTGTTTAACAACCTAAGCCTTCTGGTAACTTCCAATTTTCTACTACTTTTAGTCTTATTCTAGTTTCCAGATTACATATATGTTCAATTCAATTTAATACATAAAAGTATTTTTTTCATCATTTAATCTTGTTTTTATAACTAAATTTCTAAAAAGAGATACGTATTTTGTTTCTGGTTATAAACTGTGACTAGGGCTGTGAATGTTTGAAGGGCTGTGAATGTTTGAAGTGTTTTTCCAAAACACATGTGCCGTGCGGTTTTCATTCACTAATCAACAAGATTTTAACATAATGCGGTACAGTTTTCATTTTTTAATTAAAAATGAATAGTAAAAGTGCAGTTCAATTTTTGTAAAGAAAAAAACCGCACCGCACTCAACAGTAGTTACGCTAGGTTTTTGATGTGTTTTGAGTTTTCTATGTGTAGTTATATATATATATATATATATATATATTTAAATATGTAAAAATTAAAAACATTATAAAGACTAACGTACTGACGCAACGAGAGTTAAAGCTAAAATTATGGAAATTGATAAAAAAAAAACTAAAATTATGAATTAAAACTTTAACTTTAAAAATAATTCGATTATATTATATTATTTTACTTGATTTTTTTGGGATGTATTTTTAATTTTATTTTAGCAATAAATATATTATTGTAAAATGCCAAACAAATTTATTAAAATTTTAATAATTATTTAGTTATGGTTCGTAATTAATTTATGAAAAAGATTTGATCATTAACAAATTAATAATTTTAATTTATAATCATATACATTTCATTAATCTATTTTTATTTATAAAATATTTATCTAAAATATATATTCCGCACCGTTTTTTACATTTTCACCATTCACACATTTGGACCGCACCACATGTTATTTTTTTAACCATTCATATATTGTTCTGCACCGCTTGTTCCGCAGTAACCGCACTTGTTCTGCATGATGCATTTCTTCCAACCGCACCGCACCTCCTAAACCGATTGTCCCGCACCTCCTAAACCGCTTGTCCCGCACCGCTCAAACCGATGTCACCATTCGAAGCCTATGTATTAAATTTTTGTATGAACATATTTGGTGACTAAAAGCGAAAATATATTTGGGATTTTTGAAAGAAGTAAAGGTGCAACAGGACGTTCTTGCGCGAAAGCACAAACTGTTGGATCAATTTTTTAATAAAATAAATGGGCTTATTAAATTGAATGAGAAATGGGTCATTGGGCTCATGGAAAAGCCTAAGTTTATTTGCTTAGTGGTTAAAGAGTAAAGTGTTTTATCCCACATCGAAAACTTTGGGGAATTAGACCTCTTTTCTTTGGCTATATATTCATGCCTCTAGTCTCATTCATATTACAGCAAAAAACACACTTTCACAAGCTTTTCTAAAAGCAAAGAAAGAAGAAAGTTTCCAGCAATCTCTCACTTCTTTTCAAGTAAATGTCTCGAGAGTATATCGTAGTATTTAGTTCGACAGATCCGTTACCGAGTGTTTGCGATAACGGATTCAATGGTTGTATCATGGGACTCATGAATCAAATATTATACCGTCGCACTACGGGAGATTATTTTAGTTAAGGAAAGAGAGTTCTCTAGCCTCCATTGTTTCGTTTTAATTTCGTCGTTTTACATCGTTTTTAACTCGTCTTTCCTTAACGTTTATTTGTATATTCGTGACTAAATCGCTATCCTGTTAGTGTGCAAATTTTTGGTCCTACAATTTTTCTGAAAGCAAGTTAATGAATTGTAGGACCAAAAATTCACATAGTAACAAGATAGCGATTTAATCACGAATATACAAATAAACGTTAAGGAAAGACGAGTTAAAAAAATGATGTAAAACGACGAAATTTAAACGATAATAATAGCCATAGCTGAGTGATCATATCGTTGTGACGACCAGATCACTTCATGTTACTCTTAAAGACAGGACCAAGGTTCGAGCAATGGACTGCTCCAGAATCTCATATGGGGAAGAGCTTAGGCTTATGATTCTAATGAGGGAGTGGACGTGTTAAGAACACGATCCGTTTTATTTCACTCAATAAAAAAGATTACAAAATCGGTCACCTCCGAGACTCTTAAATGATGAACGATCCAATCGAATCTCAAGAACAACCTCTCAAGCAACCCAAGATTTGATTATACAAATCGATAAATTGAAAACAATAAGTAAAGTTCTACATATACTATTTCTTCACTAACGACCTTCTATCTTTTTATAGGTCGGCGTTAGCACTTTACTCCACATCATCGGTCAACTGGTCTTCAACACTCGATTCTTTCTTCTTCTCCTTACAAAAGTATACTATCATGGGTTTATCAATACCCATGTCGCTAATAAGAAGCTTGTCCCAAAGCTTTAAATGAGGAAATTGCTTGATCAATGATGCATCACGTTCCCACAAACTTTCATGATCTGGTAAATTCGTCCAACTTACCAACGCCTCCAAATGACCAGCCGTATCATAACGAGTATCTAAGACTGAAGCAGGTTCAATGATCAACTCACCATCAACTGAAAATGAATTAGGAAGATCAGATATCTGATAATTTGCTCCAAGTACAGGTTTCAACTGAGAGATATGAAACATTGGATGCACTTTCGACTCAGAAGGCAGCTTTAACCTATAAGCAACAGCTCCAATTATGGCCAAGACCTCAAATGGGCCATAATACCGTGCAGCAAGCTTCTGGCATACACGTTTGGAGACAGTGTGTTGACGATATGGTCTGAGTTTCAGAAATACCTTATCACCCACAACAAACTCTAGCTCCCTCCTCTTCTTGTCCGCGTTATTTTTCATTCTATCTTGAGCTTTTTGTAAATGATATTTGATTTGAATGAGCAAGGAGTCTTTTTGTTTTAACATCACCTATATTTAAAAGTTCACAGTAGACCCCTCTTCATAACGTAACAAGCTTGGTGGTTGTCTTCCACATACAACCTGAAATGGTGTAATGCCCAACGCCGTATGAAAACTCGTATTATACCATAGTTCTGCCCAAGCTAAAAAATTTGCCCACGTCTTCGGATGAGCTGATGCAAAGCATCTTAAGTACGTTTCCAAACACCTATTAATCACTTCCGTTTGTCCGTCTGACTGCGGATGAAAAGCCAAATTGTGTTTCAATTGTGTACCCGCCATTTTGAACAATTCTTTCCAAAATGAGCTTAAAAAAATTATGTCTGTGTCATATACGATTGACATCGGATAACCATGCAGCCTCACTATCTTCTGAATAAACTTGTTAGATACATCAGATGCCGTAAAGTGGTGTCTCAGTCTAAGAAAATGTGCAAATTTACTTAACCAATTAACCACCACCAGAATGACATTCGTCCCTTGCGATAATGGTAAACCTTCTATAAAATCCCTTGAGAGTGCCTCCCAAATCTGATTCGGAATAGGTAAAGGTTGTAGCAAGCCTGCTGGAGAAAGAATAGAATATTTATGCCTCTGACATACATCACAATGAGCAACATACCGTTGAATATATGTGGTCATTTTTTTCCAATGAAATAGACTATGGATTATTTTTAATGTCTTCAATACACATGAATGCCCACCAACCACTCCATCATGATACTCTTTAAGAATACAAGGAATATGAATTGAAGATTTTGGTATCATCAAACGACCCTTGTATAGTAACTTCCCATTGATAATAGAGTACCCTGGTTTTTCTTCTTGACCACCTTGAACTTTTTTTTTTAACTCTTGCACGACCCCATCATTCTTAATTTCGTGGAATATATCTTATAATTGTAGACAATATGGTAATGTTATAGACAACATAGAATGCGTAATATGCTCCTTATGGTCGATATTGATTCTTGATAATCCATCAGCAGTCTTGTTCTCCACACCATGCTTATAGACTATATCAAAATCATATCATAAGAGTTTTGTGAGCCACCGCTGATAATCAATTGATACTTCCCTCTGTTACAACAAAAATTTCAAACTCTTTTGGTCCGTATGTACCAGAAGCTCCCTGCCTAACAGATAATGTCGTCACTTTTGCATAGCCAATACAATAGCCAACAATTGTTCCCAATCCGATAAGCATGAGCTGAAATAAGCAATAGGTCTCTAACGCTGCATTAATACCGCCCCCAAACCATACCATGAAGCATCATATTCCACAATGAAAATCTCTGTAAAATCTGGTAAAGCCAATACCGGTGTCGTTACCATAGCTTCTTTAAGTTTTTCAAAAGCAATCTGAGCTCTGGTCGACCATTCAAATTGATCTTTCTTTAACAATTATGTCAATGGTCTAGCAATTGTGTCATATCCTTTAACAAACTTTCTGTAATACCCCGTCAAGCCCAAAAAACCTCTTAAATCCTTGACATTCTTTGGAATTGGCCAAGTCTTCATTGCCTATGTCCTTGTCGGATCAGTTGAAACTCCTTCTTGTGAGATAACGTGCCCCAGATATTCCACTTGTTGCTGACCAAACAAACACTTTTTCCTATTGGTAAGCAACTTTTGTTGAACAAAGATCTCTAGAACTGTATGTAAGTGATGCACATGTTCTTCTACGGAATTGTTGTAAACCAAAATATCATCAAAAAAGACTAACAGAAACCGCCGTAAGAATTCTCTATACAAATCATTCATCAACGCTTGGAATGTTGCAGGTGTGTTTGTAAGTCCAAGAGGAATTACAACAAATTCGTAATGACCATCAACTGTTCTAAATGCTGACTTTTCAATGTCTTGATCTTGCATATGAATCTTATGCTAACCAGAACGAAGATCCAGCTTAGAAAAAATCTTAGCACCATGTAACTCATCAAGGAGCTGATATATCATTGGGATGGGAAATTTATCCACGACAGTAACCTTATTCAATGTTCTATAATCGATGAAAAATCTCCAGCTAGCATCTTTCTTTTTCACAAAAAAGAACATGACTTGAATACGAGTTGCGACTTGGCCTGATAACCCCTGAGGACAACATTTGTGATACTTGTTTCTCCATCTCCTCCTTATAAGCATGTGGGTACCTATAAGGACGTACATTTATTGGGCCAGCTCCAGCTACTAAGTTAATAGCATGTTCATGACCTCTTTTAGGTGGGAGCTGAGTAGGTTCATCAAAAACTTTAAAATACCCATCCAATAAGTGCTCAACTTGTTTTGGAATCTGATGAATCGTCCCATTATGTTCACTCTGAAATAATTTCATATCAAAACAAGTTGAATGTTGTATCGTATGTAGAGAAGAACATTTCCCATGGAGATTAGGATCACCAATGAGAGTCACATTCGCTCATCTATGATTCAAAGAAATCTCATGGTTTTCCCAGTCCATTGCACACTTCCCCAATGTCCTCAACCACCGTACTCGAAGAATAATGTCAGTGTTTCTCAGATCCATAACAGTAAAATTCGCAACCAACTCTTTTGTTTGTAAAACAAATGGGACTTTGTTTACAAATGCCAGTACTAGTTGTTGTGATTCCAGTTTCCAAGTGAATTTCCAGAAATCATTGCTTGTTGGAATCAATTTTGTTTGTGTAACCACCGATAGATCAATGAAATTATGCGTAGCTCCCTATAGTTTTGTAGTTGTAGGAGAGACAATCCCATCATTGAAAGTAGAGATAACTCCATTAATTATGTGACCCTGCTTGTTTCATCTTCAAACGTGTCTAACCAGTCTTCCTCTAGCACCTCTACTTCACAACCATTTATCACATCCATAACATGTATTGATATGCTCAATTTAATACCCTAAATAGTACTAAAGCAGTTGCTGCAGTAAATCAGGGGTCGAACACAAGAACTCAGTTATCACACAATAGATTGTATAAATCCGAAATAAGCTAAATCAAGAGATGTAATTGAAAACAAGATTGCAAGTAAAAGTGTTGTAAATTCAGTTGGAGGCAGATAGGTTCAGGGTATTTCTCAGGAAATCAATGAATGCAGTCTAATTAACTAACATGATTCAGATTAAGCACTGTTCTAGAACTCAAATCACTAAAATATAATTAACCAACTCTCGTTGCGAAAACTATCTAAATCTAAATCCTAGGAATTCCAAATCTCTTTGCGAATCCTAAAATCTAAATCAGCTTTAATAACAGGTTTGATATGTTCACAAATCAATTAAACCAAATCTCTTTGCGAATAATCAATTTGCTCACCTAAGGTTCTATCAGGTAATTAATTGCACTCTCGTGCCTAATCAATTATCCTAAGATCTAAGTTCCAGGTGATTAATCTAGAATTAGCTTTGAGAACAACCTAAGGTGAAGAACTAATTCAGATAATAAATCCTAACAGATAATCAACCTAGCATTCAAAGAAATCCCTATGAGAAAACCCCAAACCTAACAGGTGATCTACTCAGACATGAAAATTGAATCAATAAACATGACTGAATAAATACTCAAATAGATAATAAGAAAGAGTAACAAGATGTTTGAGATCTGAATCTCGGACGAGGGGAAATTCAGACTTGTCTCTCTTCTCACCAAGATCTCTCTTAAATCAGAACAAAATAAAGCATACCTAAACAGATGGCTGAAAACCTAATTATATAGCCTAAACACGTTCTGGGGTCTTCTTGCAAATATCAAAGTCTTCTGGGCACTTTTACAAATCTTTAGGTCTTGGAAAAAGTCGCGGCCCATGAATTCGCGATGAGTGTCGATCGATACCAGGGGGTATCGATCGATGCTTGCTGCTCATATCGGGCACTTAGTCATCAGACTTCAGTTTCGCTCCAGAATGCTCCAGTATCTCCAATAAAACCCCAAATGTGCTAAAACCTGCAAAGGACTCTAAAAGACTCCAAAATACTATAAAGACTCTATAAAAATGACTTATATCATGGTCTAAACAGGGTAAAAACCATGATATATCATGTATCTCCATATTCTGACATTTATGAACCTTGGACCATTTCTCTTTACACTTGTAGCACAATCCCAAACTTCTATACTCGTCAAACTCAGCTTGTGATAAAAAAATTACCATTTGCCCCGTGTTCTGAGGTTTCCATGGAAGTTTATCATGCACACCATTCTTTGACCCTTGAACCCTGTCAAACTGATTTTCGGATCCTTTAACACTATCTTTGGTTGTATCTTGACTTGAGTTGTAAGACCTTAAACGATGGACGTTGTAATTTGATGAAGAACGCAAAGGAATATAAGTAGATCTGTTGTAGCTAGTGTGTTGAGATTATGTAGACATTGAAGTGCAAAAAGCATTATCCTCCATTCTAATAACATCATTGAAATGCTCAGTCAATCCCTGAGGTTCCTTAAGCTTGATCACCTCTTGCATTTCTGGCTTCAATCCAAGACAAAACACATGCTCAAGATTCGATCCATCAATTCCCTGAACCACGGTTGACAATTCTTCAAAGTCATTCACATACTCCGCAATAGTACTAGTCTGCTCAATACTGAACAATCTCTTCCCCGGATTTTCCTCTAGCCTCTGACTGAATATTGCGATCATCCTTCTCTTAAACTGAGATCAGTCCTGAAACTCCTCTCTCTCCATTTCTCTATTATACCAATTCAACACATGTCCTTGTAGATTAACACACATCAAATCCAATTTATCAGCGTCATTGTAACGGCCTAATCTTCCGCTTGAGTAATCCAGCCATATGGATGAATTCTATCAAATACCGGCAACTCAATCTTCTTCAACATACCATTACGATTCTCTAGAACATTATGAATTCCCCGATAATGGTTGATTTTCCCGGTCTATAGTACAATCACTTTCACTTACCAGATTTGAATTTCCCGATGTCGACTATTTGTTTCCCGAAAGCTTTATCAGAAAATTGATTTGCCTCCATACGAGCCAGCGTCTGCGAAATTATGTTAATGTTCTTATCCAATGACTCGATCCGTTTATCCACCGATGATAAATGATTCGCCATCTTCGTAACTCGATTCGACACTTCCGATGTTGACTTCGTCAACAATTTCTAACCATCACGCACCACCTCCATCTAATTCGTCAATTCTTCTACCGTGCCTTGTAATTCCGACGCGATCTGTTCCGAAACCTCCATTACTGTCGTTGCGAAGCTCGATTTGATCGCTGCACCAATTTGTTAAGAACACGACTCGTTTTATTTCACTCAATCAAAAGGATTACAAAATCGGTCACCTCCGAAACTCTCAGATGATGAACGATCCAATCGAATCTCAAGAACAAATTCGAGAGACTCGCCAATTGTTGAGAACAACCTCTCAAACAACCCAAGATCAGTTTTTACAAATCGATAAACTCAAGTAAAATTTTACATATACTATTTTAATAATTTTATTACTAACGACCTTTTATCTTTTTATAGGTTCACGTCAGCACTTTACTCCACACTCATGGGTTTATCTGGACGTTGTTTGACTCCATGCTTTGTTCCTCATACATTGCAACTTCTTGAAAATCTTCTGAAGTTTGCTCCATTAATCTTATAGTCCAATCTTAGTTCTTTAAGTTGAAAGATAATCAAAATCAGATTCTCCTTTCGTAGTATTTCGAAATGATTAAGAAAAATAACTTGGCCTTACTTTGGAGTTTACGTTCACACATAAAAACATGTAAAAAGAAGCACGCATACTTGATACTTCTCATAACCTTAATTGCTAACACATAATCAAAACTCGAGCACATGAAGAAAGAAGATATACTTGTGACTTTGTTAAACACACCATCTTCATTTGTACCAATTATGAGATGAACAAAGATGATGAAACAAGAATCTCTAGTTATTCTTCATCGTCTTTTCTTCTTTAAAAGCGAAGCAGCCCGGAGAAACATCTTATCCACTTCATCAAAGCCTGGGGACTCATCTTTCTCATCTTCTGATTTAGCCTTCCCTGGATCCCCAAAGTCTTCATCTTCTTCTTCTATGTTGTTTCTTGCTGGAAATTTCTCAAACTCTTCAAGAAAAAGCGGCCGCTCTGCCTTTTTGTTTTCTGGTTCGGAATCAGTCTCAAAGATATCCGACAGATCTGAATCCGTGGCCAACTCTGACTCTGCATCTTCTTCTTGCTCATCATCCAAACACTCTTGGCTTCTTTCTATAATCTTCTTCAACTCTTCCGACCTTTGATCTAAACTGTCTTGAGTCTCATCATCAACCTTGACTACATTCAGGTAATCTCGCTTCTTCTCAGCTTGTGCTTGAAGCAACTGAAGCTCTTGTTCAAGCCTCGGAATATACTTTCTAACCGCACGAAGCGCATCACGGCATTTGGATTTATCCAAAGCCTTTTTCCTCGGGAGAGTAATCCTCGGCGACATGATCTCTGTAGGAGGCTGGACATAGTTCTTCCCTCTGTACATAATTACCGTGTTCCCTTCATGGACGTCAAGCACGATCCCTCCGGTCAACCTCGCTAGCTCAACAGCAATCTCATTCACTTCATCCGGCGTGAACGTTTTGATCACAACCTGTAGCGTCTGATGCTTCTTCCAGTGAAGGTGCATGTTCAGAATCACTCCTTGGTATATTCCACGTCTCCCCACCGGAACATAATTCTTGCACTTCAAACCCATTTTCAGATAATGAAAATGCTCCTCAGGTGTCAATATCTCAGGGTCGTGTGTCGTTTCCGATGACTCTGCAGGTTCCAGTTTCTTCATCGTCTCCATAAGCCGTTCCTCTTTCTTACGAGCCTGTGAGACAAAACATATCGAAACACGAACATAAATACGCATTTGCTGGTCGGAAACAGTAAACAAGATGCAATTTTTTTGTTGTTTTTTCTCTGTAGCAAACCTTTCTTAGTTTGTTGAGTATCTTTTCTTCAGCAGTCATTCTCTCAACCTCTTTCTTTTTCTTCCACCGGAAAAACTTTAGCCACCGCACAACCGCCCGCTTACCCTTGAGCTTTTTCCTCTTGGGTTTTGCAGAAGCTACTCCATCTTGACTCAAACTGTTCTCAGATTTGGTAACGCAATCACCGGTCTCACGAGCTGGAGTCGAATGAAACCAAGAAGATCTTAAGTATCCAACGTTCCACAAAACTCCTTTACAAGACTCCTTATGCAAAACCTTGCACCAAAGATTACCAGTGCTACTACAATATAAGTTAATCTCTGTGTGTAATAATCTAAGTCTTCCTTCTATGAGCAATAGAGTAAACCATCTCCACAGATGAAAATGAGCCTAAGAGGGAAAGGCTTGCAGAAATTCATAACAATTACAACACACAAACTCGGTTTTTTTTTTTTTTNTACTTGGAGAGTTTTAGGACTAGTCCCTCAGAGGTACTTGTGACCTTTCTTCTCACAAAAAGTCCAGATTTTTCTTACCCGTTTAACTCAACTAACCAGTCCCATGACGAAGGAGAATGTTCCCATAACTACTGAAATCCCTTTCACTATCTACTTACTATTACTTTGCCAACAACAATTTGCATTTTCACAATCTGCCTTTCTCTTTGACATTGTATCAAACACCTTATGTGCGTTCAACAAAAACAAAAACTTGCACCCATAATCATATCCTTATCAAGCCTGATACTAGGGAATAGCTTTACGATTCTAGACCAACAAGCCTAACCAGTCAACATAACCACCAAACAAACAACAACAACCAGGTTCTTCTCAATCTATCAAACGAGTATCTCCTTCAGTTTTTTTTTTTCATCGCTAATGAAGAGGCTCGTTACCGTGATATAAGGAAATGAAGAAGATTCAATCGCAGACCATGATTTCCTGGATGCTGAGCTTGCACACAATCCTTCTGTTGATTCGGATTTGAGTTATCTTCAGAACCGTTTTTTTTTTCTTTCTGCCCAACGGAGCTTTTGTCGGGGAGAAAACATGGTTTTTTGGCCGAAGGCTGGAAGCGAGAAGCTTGAATCCCATAATATCGACTGAAGCTTTGATACCATGAAAGCAAAACACGTTTCTAGATTTCATATAACTTATTGAAATAGAAAATAGCTCATATGAGCTTTATTAAGAACAAAGAAAAGTAAAAGATGGAAGATTTAGATTGTCTTCAAGAACACAAATGTTTGAGAATGATATTGATAAAAGTTGAAGGAGGCTACACTAACGGCAGCCAAAAGTTCATCTTACAAATTGTTTTACACATATTTATATGAAATCTAGAAACCCTAGATATATGAGAATTGGGCTTGATTACATTGTTGGACTTGTGCTCTCTAATACTCCCCCGCAAACTTGGCGGCGGGTGAAGACAAATGTGCCAAGTTTGAACTCACAATCTCCTTTTGAGTCTTAGCTAGGTAGCAGGCCCGACCCGGGGCATAGGCGGGGTAGTCGACCGCCTATGGCACATTTCTTTACTAAATTTTTTCTTCTGAAAATTCAATTTTTTTTTTCTTTACTAAACATGGCACATGTTTTTTTTTTAAGTAGGGCCTCCGATAGTCATGGACCGGTACTGCTAGGTAGTTGGGAAATGTAGATGAAGATGTCTTGGTTGGAACTTGAGTTGATGAAGCATCACGTGAAGATGTAGACAGATTTCTCTATTTGATGTAGAGATAAAAATGCAGATTTTCTTCAGAACCATATGAAAAACTCTTGGTCTATACTTGTGCTCAAATGAAGATAGATTTGTACTCAAATGAAGATAGATTTGTACTCAAATGAGCTAAAACAGAAATCTAATATTTAGAAATAGATAGCTCATGAAGAGCTTTATTCAAGGTCAAGAAAATAAAGAACGTGAAAGAGATTTTATGTTGTCACCAAGAACACAAAATTTTTGATTGATAAACTGGAGAAGGAGAGGCTGCTTGGTCGCAGCCCTTAGTTTCATACAATCGATCATAACAACATATAAATAGAGAATCTTACACCTACATGGAAAACCTAATTACATGGGTTTAGAAACACATGGGCTTGTGATTGTATTGGGTTTTAATACTCTCCCGCAAACTTGGCATGGGTGTGGAACAACCATGTCAAGTTTGAAACCGCAAACGAAGATGGTTTGGTAAGAGTATGAGTAGTTGAGGAAGGATCCCATGGAGGTGGAGGTCGATTGCTCAATTCACCGTAGAGAGAAAATCAGTATGAGATTGCTCGGTTTATACTTGGAGATCTAGCTTTACTCCCTCAGAGGTATTTTTGTACTTGGAGAGTTTTAGGACTAGTCCCTCAGAGGTACTTGTGACCTTTCTTCTCACAAAAAGTCCAGATTTTTCTTACCCGTTTAACTCAACTAACCAGTCCCATGACGAAGGAGAATGTTCCCATAACTACTGAAATCCCTTTCACTATCTACTTACTATTACTTTGCCAACAACAATTTGCATTTTCACAATCTGCCTTTCTCTTTGACATTGTATCAAACACCTTATGTGCGTTCAACAAAAACAAAAACTTGCACCCATAATCATATCCTTATCAAGCCTGATACTAGGGAATAGCTTTACGATTCTAGACCAACAAGCCTAACCAGTCAACATAACCACCAAACAAACAACAACAACCAGGTTCTTCTCAATCTATCAAACGAGTATCTCCTTCAGTTTTTTTTTTTCATCGCTAATGAAGAGGCTCGTTACCGTGATATAAGGAAATGAAGAAGATTCAATCGCAGACCATGATTTCCTGGATGCTGAGCTTGCACACAATCCTTCTGTTGATTCGGATTTGAGTTATCTTCAGAACCGTTTTTTTTTTCTTTCTGCCCAACGGAGCTTTTGTCGGGGAGAAAACATGGTTTTTTGGCCGAAGGCTGGAAGCGAGAAGCTTGAATCCCATAATATCGACTGAAGCTTTGATACCATGAAAGCAAAACACGTTTCTAGATTTCATATAACTTATTGAAATAGAAAATAGCTCATATGAGCTTTATTAAGAACAAAGAAAAGTAAAAGATGGAAGATTTAGATTGTCTTCAAGAACACAAATGTTTGAGAATGATATTGATAAAAGTTGAAGGAGGCTACACTAACGGCAGCCAAAAGTTCATCTTACAAATTGTTTTACACATATTTATATGAAATCTAGAAACCCTAGATATATGAGAATTGGGCTTGATTACATTGTTGGACTTGTGCTCTCTAATACTCCCCCGCAAACTTGGCGGCGGGTGAAGACAAATGTGCCAAGTTTGAACTCACAATCTCCTTTTGAGTCTTAGCTAGGTAGCAGGCCCGACCCGGGGCATAGGCGGGGTAGTCGACCGCCTATGGCACATTTCTTTACTAAATTTTTTCTTCTGAAAATTCAATTTTTTTTTTCTTTACTAAACATGGCACATGTTTTTTTTTTAAGTAGGGCCTCCGATAGTCATGGACCGGTACTGCTAGGTAGTTGGGAAATGTAGATGAAGATGTCTTGGTTGGAACTTGAGTTGATGAAGCATCACGTGAAGATGTAGACAGATTTCTCTATTTGATGTAGAGATAAAAATGCAGATTTTCTTCAGAACCATATGAAAAACTCTTGGTCTATACTTGTGCTCAAATGAAGATAGATTTGTACTCAAATGAAGATAGATTTGTACTCAAATGAGCTAAAACAGAAATCTAATATTTAGAAATAGATAGCTCATGAAGAGCTTTATTCAAGGTCAAGAAAATAAAGAACGTGAAAGAGATTTTATGTTGTCACCAAGAACACAAAATTTTTGATTGATAAACTGGAGAAGGAGAGGCTGCTTGGTCGCAGCCCTTAGTTTCATACAATCGATCATAACAACATATAAATAGAGAATCTTACACCTACATGGAAAACCTAATTACATGGGTTTAGAAACACATGGGCTTGTGATTGTATTGGGTTTTAATACTCTCCCGCAAACTTGGCATGGGTGTGGAACAACCATGTCAAGTTTGAAACCGCAAACGAAGATGGTTTGGTAAGAGTATGAGTAGTTGAGGAAGGATCCCATGGAGGTGGAGGTCGATTGCTCAATTCACCGTAGAGAGAAAATCAGTATGAGATTGCTCGGTTTATACTTGGAGATCTAGCTTTACTCCCTCAGAGGTATTTTTGTACTTGGAGAGTTTTAGGACTAGTCCCTCAGAGGTACTTGTGACCTTTCTTCTCACAAAAAGTCCAGATTTTTCTTACCCGTTTAACTCAACTAACCAGTCCCATGACGAAGGAGAATGTTCCCATAACTACTGAAATCCCTTTCACTATCTACTTACTATTACTTTGCCAACAACAATTTGCATTTTCACAATCTGCCTTTCTCTTTGACATTGTATCAAACACCTTATGTGCGTTCAACAAAAACAAAAACTTGCACCCATAATCATATCCTTATCAAGCCTGATACTAGGGAATAGCTTTACGATTCTAGACCAACAAGCCTAACCAGTCAACATAACCACCAAACAAACAACAACAACCAGGTTCTTCTCAATCTATCAAACGAGTATCTCCTTCAGTTTTTTTTTTTCATCGCTAATGAAGAGGCTCGTTACCGTGATATAAGGAAATGAAGAAGATTCAATCGCAGACCATGATTTCCTGGATGCTGAGCTTGCACACAATCCTTCTGTTGATTCGGATTTGAGTTATCTTCAGAACCGTTTTTTTTTTCTTTCTGCCCAACGGAGCTTTTGTCGGGGAGAAAACATGGTTTTTTGGCCGAAGGCTGGAAGCGAGAAGCTTGAATCCCATAATATCGACTGAAGCTTTGATACCATGAAAGCAAAACACGTTTCTAGATTTCATATAATTTATTGAAATAGAAAATAACTCATATGAGCTTTATTAAGAACAAAGAAAAGTAAAAGATGGAAGATTTAGATTGTCTTCAAGAACACAAATGTTTGAGAATGATATTGATAAAAGTTGAAGGAGGCTACACTAACGGCAGCCAAAAGTTCCTCTTACAAATTGTCTTACACATATTTATATGAAATCTAGAAACCCTAGATATATGAGAATTGAGCTTGATTACATTGTTGGGCTTGTGCTTTTTAATAAGAACTCCATCGAGACATCCTCAATATGGATGCTCTAAGTTTCTTCATTTTTTTTTTTTATTTATGCACTTGAATAAAACTTTTATGGGAATTTAATTGTTTCCACAACAACTCATAAAAAGATGGGAATTTAATATTTTTTCTTTTTAATGCTACTCTCTTGATGTTATAACATTTTATTCGACACCAAATATCATTTCAAATATTTTATGCATACAAAAATTATCCACATTCGACGTATTATTGGCAAAAATTTGAAGTAGTTATACCAAAGTTTGAAGTACTTATATTTTGCCTCCGCAGTACATTGCACCGTGTTTTAACATTTGTTAGCCACCTCTACAACCCAAACAAGCCGGTTGAATAATTATGTGCACCTTGTAGATAAAATATAGTGATACCAAGTTATACCTAAATTTTTTCTTCTGAAAATTCAATTTTTTTTTTCTTTACTAAACATGGCACATGTTTTTTTTTTTAAGTAGGGCCTCCGATAGTCATGGACCGGTACTGCTAGGTAGTTGGGAAATGTAGATGAAGATGTCTTGGTTGGAACTTGAGTTGATGAAGCATCACGTGAAGATGTAGACAGATTTCTCTATTTGATGTAGAGATAAAAATGCAGATTTTCTTCAGAACCATATGAAAAACTCTTGGTCTATACTTGTGCTCAAATGAAGATAGATTTGTACTCAAATGAAGATAGATTTGTACTCAAATGAGCTAAAACAGAAATCTAATATTTAGAAATAGATAGCTCATGAAGAGCTTTATTCAAGGTCAAGAAAATAAAGAACGTGAAAGAGATTTTATGTTGTCACCAAGAACACAAAATTTTTGATTGATAAACTGGAGAAGGAGAGGCTGCTTGGTCGCAGCCCTTAGTTTCATACAATCGATCATAACAACATATAAATAGAGAATCTTACACCTACATGGAAAACCTAATTACATGGGTTTAGAAACACATGGGCTTGTGATTGTATTGGGTTTTAATACTCTCCCGCAAACTTGGCATGGGTGTGGAACAACCATGTCAAGTTTGAAACCGCAAACGAAGATGGTTTGGTAAGAGTATGAGTAGTTGAGGAAGGATCCCATGGAGGTGGAGGTCGATTGCTCAATTCACCGTAGAGAGAAAATCAGTATGAGATTGCTCGGTTTATACTTGGAGATCTAGCTTTACTCCCTCAGAGGTATTTTTGTACTTGGAGAGTTTTAGGACTAGTCCCTCAGAGGTACTTGTGACCTTTCTTCTCACAAAAAGTCCAGATTTTTCTTACCCGTTTAACTCAACTAACCAGTCCCATGACGAAGGAGAATGTTCCCATAACTACTGAAATCCCTTTCACTATCTACTTACTATTACTTTGCCAACAACAATTTGCATTTTCACAATCTGCCTTTCTCTTTGACATTGTATCAAACACCTTATGTGCGTTCAACAAAAACAAAAACTTGCACCCATAATCATATCCTTATCAAGCCTGATACTAGGGAATAGCTTTACGATTCTAGACCAACAAGCCTAACCAGTCAACATAACCACCAAACAAACAACAACAACCAGGTTCTTCTCAATCTATCAAACGAGTATCTCCTTCAGTTTTTTTTTTTCATCGCTAATGAAGAGGCTCGTTACCGTGATATAAGGAAATGAAGAAGATTCAATCGCAGACCATGATTTCCTGGATGCTGAGCTTGCACACAATCCTTCTGTTGATTCGGATTTGAGTTATCTTCAGAACCGTTTTTTTTTTCTTTCTGCCCAACGGAGCTTTTGTCGGGGAGAAAACATGGTTTTTTGGCCGAAGGCTGGAAGCGAGAAGCTTGAATCCCATAATATCGACTGAAGCTTTGATACCATGAAAGCAAAACACGTTTCTAGATTTCATATAATTTATTGAAATAGAAAATAACTCATATGAGCTTTATTAAGAACAAAGAAAAGTAAAAGATGGAAGATTTAGATTGTCTTCAAGAACACAAATGTTTGAGAATGATATTGATAAAAGTTGAAGGAGGCTACACTAACGGCAGCCAAAAGTTCCTCTTACAAATTGTCTTACACATATTTATATGAAATCTAGAAACCCTAGATATATGAGAATTGAGCTTGATTACATTGTTGGGCTTGTGCTTTTTAATAAGAACTCCATCGAGACATCCTCAATATGGATGCTCTAAGTTTCTTCATTTTTTTTTTTATTTATGCACTTGAATAAAACTTTTATGAGCCATCTCCACTAGATTTCATTTCTGTGTTAATAAGCTCTTGTAAAATATGAATTCTACTTACAGTTCGAAGCATTTTTGATAAAATATAACAGATATTTTAGAAATTAAAAATTTTATTCAAAGAACTCCCGACTTAAAAAAGGACATGAATTTTGGGATAATGAGACGAGTTTAGAAAATACGACTAACTAAAATTACTATCCAAATTTTCGATAATTTGGTAAAAATCGACTTGGAAACGGATAATCCGACTAATTTTGAAAATTTAATGAATTTTAGAAAAGTTGAGGAGATTTTTGATAAAATATCTAATTTTCATTAATGTTTTAAGAAAGTTAAAATATTCAAACGGATAATTCGGTAACCCATCTCATATCCAATCTATTCCTTTCTTTGTTGACATAATTCCCAAACGGAAAGAGAATGTGACTCTATTCATAACTCATCAAAATTGATAGCCAACTCGCTCGTCCAATTAATCTCTGAAGGTTTGGTGTCTGAATCAAGATCGGTGTCTGAAGATTCCAATGTTTTGTCTAAAGAATCCGCCAAGTCAGCCTCCCAGAAGCCTAATCTACATGCTCTCTTGTAAGTATCATAACCTGCCGCTCTTAGCCCTTCTGCAACCATCTCTCTTAAGGAACCACCAAGCTTCTCTTCATTGTTAACCGCACCGAGGAAAGTTTCCGAGGAACCCGGCTCCCAAAACACCACAACTGCACAGCTCCTGTCTAAATATTTAACATCAAACTCTTGCGCAAAAACGATGTGTGACTTTTGTAGAACGTTCTTCAGCGTTGCAGCTGTCATCTTTTTTGCCAATCCCCATATGAACACCAAGTTCTCAGAGCTTACTCTTCGGCTGTTCTTTGACCAGACTTTCACATTTTCATCGTTTGCATTATTACAGCAAGAGGTGACGGAATTTGCGTGTTGATCAGAAGCCAAAGCTTGGGAATCTTCATTTGATTGGACAGAGGATTGATCTGATTTCTGTATGGTACATAGTTTGGCAAAAAGCTGAGATATCATCACAGCATTCTGTCCGTGCATCTGATGGCCCTCGTCTAGTTTGACCGAACAGCCTAATAAGAGAAGCCATTAAAAGTCAATATTTCATTCACCCAAATTGCCAAACTCACGTTTTTACGAGAACACACAAAGCAGAAATCAACATCTTTGAAACAGAATTCTGACCTTGATTTGCCACTTCCACATCCATAGGTGCAAAGAACCGATTCAAGGAGGACATAGCTGCAGGTAGATTACTTATATTACTTAAGGGACTAATTTCTTTCATGAACTGACTGAGATCCACAACATTGGGAAAAGCTGAGCTCAGTGAACTGCTGAAGTCATCCACATTTGAAGGTAGAGGACCAAGGAATTTGGCATGAATGGAAGTAAAATCTGCAACAGGTTAAGCATAAGATTATGATCCATGGAGGAAAGCTAATGTATGTGCAAACTAAGGAGGAGAAATTAGAGATAACCGCTAAGATAGTTCTGGGAGACAACAGGTTTCCGTGAAGAAGAAATCAAATCAACCACTTCTCGGAAGCCGCGAACTCGCCTGTTCTCTTCGTTTTCAAGATCCTGAAGCTCTCTCTGTCCAAGAACATAAATCCAGATAAATCTTTAAAGAGAGACCTTCACCATTATGGGTATTTCCTGCTAAGGAGTATCCAATTAATCTTCCTACCTTAAAATTATCCATGTCCTCCTTCGAACTCATAAAGACAGCACGAACTGCTTGTGTTCCTCTGCTCTTTGAAGCGATGAGTAAAGGGACAACATCGTCAGCGAACTCGGTCAACATCTGTGGTGACAAATACAAAAGCTTATCAAACTAACCATCAATGT
Source organism: Eutrema yunnanense (assembly GCA_002933935.1). Lineage (NCBI taxonomy): Eukaryota > Viridiplantae > Streptophyta > Magnoliopsida > Brassicales > Brassicaceae > Eutrema > Eutrema yunnanense. The sequence continues at coordinate 494,394 of PKML01048600.1, read as the reverse complement.
ACAGACTACATTTGATCGTGCCGAGTATCAACTAAGCCTTATCTACCTCTAGGATGAGTTGCACTTGACGCTCGCTACAAACATCAATAGTCAAGCATAGCCTTGAACCATACTGCTCACTCCCCAACACCAGTTTTCTCAGAGAGGTCACCAAATCATCTGGAAATTTAACAAACAGATGCATTATATTAAAAATTAAACTCGAAAACTGAAGGCGAAAGAGATTCATATTGAAAATGTCTAACACTCGCAAATGCACCATCTCCTGTCTTTGAGCTCGAATCCAAACAAGATTGTCTCCAATTCTTGACGCGTGACCTAATCCTTCCAACAAAGACGGTATCAGCTACAGTGGATGGAGAAGAAGGTGCAGCAATGGGATCAGCTAATATCGGATTCCCGGAGAGAAACTTCGACGCAGACTCTTGTTCTCTTGATAAGTATGAAATTCCTGTAAAAATGATCCATCAAAACTACAATGAGTGACCACATTAAGAAAGAAATGAGAGGAGATGGAGAAGCAACAAACCTTCATAGATGCAGGCGTTGAAATCAAATCCTTCTCTAGCCATGGCTGTTAAACGAGAGGCTTGACAAGAGAAGCTATAAGAAGGCATCCCTAGCTTCAATTCATCTCGAGGAAACAAATGGAAGTTATATCTACAAAATCCCAAAACCCCTAATCAATCAATTTGCGGCAAACAAGAAGAAACTCGAGGAAAGATAGAGAGATAGAGAGAGAGGGATTTGAGTTGGCTTACGGGTGAACGGTGAGCTTGGAGCCACGAAGGGAGAAGGGGCAGAGAGCGAACTGGAGGATCTGGTATCGTTCGGCGGCGTATTTAGTCTTCAAGTAGCTCGTCTGTGGCGTATCAATGGCGGAGATACGGTGCCACGCGGCGGCGTAGGAGCCTGTGTTCTGTAAGGAGAGAGCTACGAAGTCCGATGAATCGATTGAAGTGCGAATCTCATCTAGAGAGGATTTGAAGTTGGATTTTTTCACCTGCTTCACGCTCCATCTTCCACGATTTAGGGTTTTACTACTGCCGGCGGAAACGGAAACCGATGAAAGGAAGCGCCTTTGCATTTTGAGCAGCATCCAAATGGCTGATAACGAAGACTGTTTCAGTTTATAAAGTAACGAGCCTTCTTCTTATTTATTATTATTATTATTTCTTTGTTCTTTCTATAGAGTTGAAATTAGGGATGTTCAATTTGATAAAACCGAACCAAATCGAACCGAAGTAGAACAATATAGTTTGGTTTCTGTTATATTATATTAAACCGAATGAATGTAATTTTTTTAAAACCGTAGGATACAAATATGGTTGTATCTATGTTATATCGGTCACGAAGAATGAAAGACGTGTTTTGGGATTGTCTTGTTTAAACGAAAATAATGTTGTTTTGCAGAAATAACATGTGCGTAATGGGATACAAAAATATGGGTTGTGTCGATTTTTTCCCAAATCGAAATTTAGGGTTTAGGTCTTGAGCGCTTCTCCTCTGTTGAAGAGAAAATCGATTGCCGACCAAATCAAAGCTCTCTAGTAAGTCTGAATACTTACATATCACGCGTCGTCATCTTCGTTTCCAACAAAATCGAATACTTCTAAATCAAATTGTCGGATGAATCGTCGAACCCAGACCGAGAATCTTCGAACCCAAAACAATAACCTTAGCTCAAATCCAGAAGCTTCGAACCCATAACGAGATGCTTCGAACCCAACACAATAAGCTTCGAAAATCTTAATCTTTGTGGAATCTTGCTGGGCGTTTTCATTGGATTTCTTAATCAAGAAAATTTTGTACCTCTATCAATATGTTTGTTCAGTTGATTTCGAAAATTTTGTACCTCTAGATAGTACGCTTCAAAACTCCTATTGAATTCTTTTGTTTTGGTTCAGTATCTCAGTAGATTTTTGTTCAGTAATCTCAGAAAGATGTGTAAGCAAATTTTATTAAACGTCTTTGACATTAAAAAAGGCATTGACAAGCCAATGTCTACTACTAATCTACTGGTCTTTATTTTTAGCTTAAGTCGTGATTATCGAGATTTGGCTTCCATCACAGATTGCATTCACTTGATCATCTGCATTAATTCACAAGCTTTATTGTCTTCTTCCTTTCACATGTCGATAGAGATTAAAAAAAAAAAGCATTATTATCTAGCATACAATACATAGTCATGAATTGTATAAAGAACAAAACAGAACATATAAGCATCAATCTTAAGAAGGCTATGCAGGTTATTAGCAGAATAAGCTCTTTGGAAAAATCCACATATGAATTGGATTGTACTCAAAACATAAAATGTCAATTTGAGAAATCCACAGACTGTGCGGTTTGAGAAATGCAGATGTAGTAGATAATAAAAGAGTCTAAAATGTCAGTTTTTTTAGTGTGGGAAGCAAAAATCAGAAGATGAAATTATATTGATAGAGAAACATCAGAGCTAAACTGAAGGATCTTCTTCTCGGATAGCACTCTGCTGAGATTTTAATCTCAAATCTTTCCGTTATATCTTTAAGTTTATTTAACATTATTTTTAAATAAAAAAATGAGTAAGTTACAAAAAAACCAGACCAAAATCATGATATTTACACTCTCTACCTGGTGTGACCCGATTTGACCCGAGAGACGCGGGTTTGACCCGATTATACCCGAGAATCTTGGTTTTTTTTTATTTACTAAATTGAATCCCCTCCCCTTCCCAAAACCGCAAAACTCGCTCGGGAAAACTAAGGAATTCTCCCCAAATCACCCTTCCCGCATTCCCCTCCTTCACTCGACAATGGTGGCTCAAACACGACGGTCCAAGAGAAAAAACCCCTAATAGCGGCGCAAAGGAGGCGAAAGTGATGGAGAATCCGAAGAAGGTGATAGTTATATAATTTAGCCCATTTTAGCATACATTTTAGTTAGCATTTTGTGACTTATTGCATTCATTTCATTGTTTTTGGTATAGTTTGCATCCATTTTAGAGTTAGTGAGTCTTAGGTTAGTTTTTGCATATGTTTGTGTGCTATGGAGTCTTTTAGGTACCATTTGGAGCTTATGGAATCATTTTGGAGCTTGGAGCAAGATCATGGGGCAAAATAAACCCAAACAATCAAGAAAAATGCAGAAGCCATCCGATGTGCTCTAAAGATTGGGTCAGAAGAAGCTCTTGCACTCAGATTCAGCTTTGGAACACTTGATAAAGTTTGTAGGTAATTGAGTCAGCTTTCCAACGGACGTTGTTTCATCAAGTTCTGAGCCGTATTGCGGAAGTTATCACCATTTCACTGAGCATACGTCCGTCTGGCGCGCGAATGAGCTACATGGAGCACGCAGCGGTGTAGTGCAGCGGTCTACAGTGACCGCTGCGGATCCTCCCGTCGAAAACACAGAGATTCACAGCGGTCATGCAGCGGGGAGACCAGACCGCTGTGGTTCCCTCCTGAGCGAAATGCAGAGTCCGTCCGAAGTACTTCAAAGATCGACTCGGAAAGACAGTTTCCATTCGGATTTAGCTTCAGAGTTCTTCATGAAAGTTGTAGATATGTGAGTTAGCTTTCCAATGGAACCAGTTTCAAGTCATTCCGATCTGGGGTTAGAGAGATACGACAACTTTAGTAAGCGCATGTCCGCCTGGCCTGCAAACGGAGCAAAACCAGAAATCCACAGCGGCCAGCTGCATCGGGCAACTGTAGACCGCTGCAACCTCCGACCCACTTTGTTATTTAGGCCAAAAACCTTGTTATTTGGGGATATATCTCATTTTAACTTGTCAAAAACACTCTTCTTAGAGAGAGTTTGGAGTTTTTAAGAGATTTTTGGTGTTTTTATGAAAGTTCTTGTTTGTTTTCATCTATCTATCTATTTCTAATCATCTAACCATGAATCTAAACACCTCCTACATAGGATTTGTTGAGATTATCATGGTTTGTGAATAGTTTCTTTAGAACTTTGGGTATGGTAGATTAAGATGTTTTCTTGCTAAATCATGATGCTTAGGACTTAGTTTATGAAGAATCCTTACTTGTTAGGTGTGATTAATGCTAGATTAGCCTTGACAAAGTTGATTTAGAACTTAAGGAATTTCACGCTCGGAAGGTGTTCGATGAAATTCCTCAACCAAACTTAGCAAGTGTTTTACATTCCTA
>PKML01048600.1:429173-477257 GCA_002933935.1 Eutrema yunnanense | reverse complement strand
GGATGGTTTCCATTACCACCTTGTGCGGGATGGTTTCCATTACCACCTTGGATGTTGCCTTGTCCATCTCCAATTCCACCGTTCCGTTGGTGGGGAATGGCTTCATTGATGTTCCCAAGTGGAACGTTCTCATAGTGTTCCATGTTGATCTCAACTTCTTGTTATCTTACAAGTCCCTCTCTTGGTGGAAACCGTCTTTGTAATCGATGTATGTCGTCTCGTCGTCCAACTAGATTGTCGTTGCCTCGAGATCGTGTATGCATGCACCTATAGGTTTAGAGAGAGCAATTGAAAGCAAACAAGATTAGTAACTTTGTAGGAAATAAAGCTTAATCTCACAAAGAGCCTAAACCTTAATGTTAAAACAAATCCCAACCCGGCAACGGCGCCAATTGATACAAGACTTTTTAGTCTCTTATGTGAGGTATCAATCCCCTCTTATCGATGTAGTATAAGAGGTTATCAATCCATAATTGGGAATAGGCTTAATCACTAAGAATGCAAGGAATCTATGTAATTTAAGCTAAACGAGTGGTTTGGTGATTAAGTATCCAAAATTAAGCAAGTAAACAACTAAACAAGATGTAATCCAAATAATAAAAGCGGAACAAGAGATAAGGTTATCGATATAGGGTGATCCAAGCTCAATTAGTGGTGTTCAATTACTCAAGAAGCTAATCCCTAGGCAATAGATCTCTAATCTAGATTAGTTCTCTTTCAAGCAACTAATCACTATGCTAATTATCAAACCCATTAGCAAATCATCATTTGTGGATTATCAATTAGCAAGCATTAAGAATTATAACAAGATCAACCAAAGATACACCCTAAACAACTAATGTCTTAGGTTAGAACATAAATCTCTTGTCTAGTTTGGTCTTGTCATTTCATCAAACACTTGGTGTTCATGAAATGCCTAATGATCTAGACCCACTCTTTCAAGCTAGATCTAGCATTAGGGACTCTAAACAAGAAGGAATATAAGATTATCTAATCCTAAACACCACTAATCAAACCCTAGATCCCCCTAATCAACCTCATCCCAAGATCCTTAAGACTACTCACTAACCATCATGGGTTTAACAAATCTAAGGAAAGAAGTGTTAAAGCTCATGATCAAGATGATTAAATGATTAGAAAGTAGAAGATGGATGGATTAAATCAAGAAACAATACTCAAATTGCATATAAAATAAAGGATCAATCTCTTACAAATCACTCTTAGAGAAGTTTTTGCTTAGAAAAAGACTTAGCCCCCAAAGATTAGGTTTTTGGGCTTAAATACTGAACAGTAACGAACCGGGTCGACCCAGAACAAACCGGGTACCGACCCGGTTTAAATGGGTAAAAAGTGCTTGGTATCGATCGATACCTAGGACGCACCAGGTTTGTTCTCCAGTGATACCGAGGTCACTCCTCGGTATCATAGCTCCGTATTAAGGGCCAATTCCCCCGGGTTTCCTCCTGTGGCAATGCCGAGCTGTGGTACCGAGCAGGAGCATCGGTATTGCCACTCGGTGTCGATCGATACCTAGTGCTGATCCTGGTATCGATCGATGCTGCTTGAGTCGATACCGAGGTCACTCCTCGGTATCATTGCTCCGTGTTAAGGCCATTTCCCCCGGGTTCTCCCTGCTGCAGTACCGAGCTGTGACACCGAGCAGTGGCATCGGTATTGCCCATCGGTGTCGATCGACACCAAGTGCCACACCTGGTATCGATCGATGCTGGGTGTTGAGTTTGCTTTTACCTGAAATACGATCCAAAACATGCAAGGACTCTCTAGGACTGAATGTAGACACACTAGACTCCTAAAATGACCTAAATGCTAAAGAAGTATCACGAACTACATGTAAACGACTCTAAACCTATATGAAAAGGATGCTAGAATGATGCAAAATGTGATGATATCAGTACTCAGCTACACGAACGTCTGCTTTGCTCCAAAATGCTCCAGAAAACTCTAATATCTCCAATTATGCTCCAAACGTGCTAAAACCTGTAAAAGACTCTAAAACACTACATAATAGTAGAAAGACTTTATAAAACGGACTTATATTATGGCTTAAACGGGGTAAAACCCATGATATATCAACTCCCCCAGACTTAGTCTTTGCTTGCCCTCAAGCAAATAGAAGACTATACCAGAGAAAGAGGTTTGAAAACATAGAGACTCATTCTTCTTAGTGCTCCACATATCACATAACCAGTTTCAAATCCAACCATGTACTTCTCCTCAGACATTCGCAGCTTCCCCAGACTACACACATTATCTCACAACATCGTTCAATCAAGCCTTCCTCGCCAATTTCATTGCTGTGATTAATGCCAAGAACCTTCTAGATTTTTTTTCATACAATATCATGACAAAGAACCATCCAATTTCACACTTTCTGGTATTATTTTCTCTCTCCCAGACTTATTTCTTATTATATTCTCGCATATGCTTATTAAGGTTCGAGACACGAGTATTGATGGTGTTTGCCACTGAATCCCCGATTCTTTCCTCAAAAGTAATCAAAGATGTAGGCGAATAATGGTATCAGAGGAAAATTTTCTAACCTCGCTTCCACATTTGTGTGATCATTTCTTCTGAAGTAGAATAATGGGATCGCTGAAAATTTTTCTAACCCTCTACTCAGAAGAAAATCATCTCATCCTTTAATGCATCTTATTAATTAACTTGTAACAGGGAGAGAAATATCATTACTTTAAACACATGGGTTCCTTTGTCAGATATGAATGAGGAATCAAGCTCTATGGACATCAATCACATCAACGAAGTACAAAAATTTGGCTCAGGCTTTAAAAAACTTTGCTGGAAACATGAGTGTCTTCTAATTAACTGGTCAGCCTTTGGATTTTTCATTAGTCGATCTAGAACTGATTCTGTAATAATGGTCACTTAGAAGCAAGGTCAGATTAATAGATTCAAGAAAAATATCACAGTCTCCAACAGATTTTGACTCAATAAAATAACATATGACTCAACAACGACTGATTCTAAGAAAAACAAAAACAATGTCAGCGACTACCTCCCCCAGACTTGAACAACACTGTCCCCAGTGTTATCTAGCTTATAGTTGGTGAAAGAAAACAAAAGAACATAATAGAATTGTGAAAATCAAAAAGTTACCGTACTGGAACATCGAGTATCGACCGACACACGGCCTGGTATCAATCGATAACAGGCTTAAGTCGACATGATGAACTTTTCTCTTTCGCGTAGGGTGTCGACCAATACCAATGGGGTATCGATCGACACACGAGCGATTCCGAGTTTTTGCTCCTTGTTTATCTTGACACAAACACAAAACAAAAAATAAAAAGAAAAATATTCAAAAACAAACTCACCAGTGGGTTGCCTCCCACCAATCGCTCGTTTAATGTCATTAGCTTGACTGTACCGCCGTTTAGGCATGATAAGAAGGAGAGCTTGCAGCAAAACAAGCTCCACAGCTTGACATCTCCAACTTCAGAGTTCTGCTCAACATGTTCTCCACAACCTCTTGTCCTTTTTCTTTCAGCTCCGGAGTAAGAAGAACTCTAGTCTTAGAAAATGGTCTTGAGGTCCCTTTGCATTTCACCTTATATTCGATTGAATCCCCATCACACTTCTGAGGGATTAAGGTTACATGTGTAACACTTTTTACTCCTTTGCTTTTCATCTTCTTCTTTGCCTTAGCTGGTTTGACATCTTTCTTGGTGATGACAGAAGGACTATCGAGAAGGTCTATGACAGTTGGCTCGTCAGGAGGCTCTTCCAAAAGATCAACTACCAACGTCTCTCCTGTAACAACATCGATGCAAGATACACGTGTGGGAGTTCTCCTAGTGGGAGTGGCTTTGTAGTACACCCCATTGTCAATGTACGAGAGCGAGATTCTCTTGCTGGGTGTGTCCATAATGGCACCAACAGTAGCCATAAACGGTCTTCAAAGAATCAACTGCGTACGAAATTGTGCACTCATCTCCACAACCTGAAAATCAGAAGGAACCATGCAATCTCCTACGTTAACCAGCAAATCAAGGATTCTACCATATGGAAGTGAGGTGGAACTGTTCGCGAATGTGATAGATACCTTGGGAGATCGAATATCAACTCCCAATCTCTCTGCAATTGCCCTTGACATGACATTGACGCTAGCCCCCGAGTCAACGAGAGACTCTTTAAATTCAACTCCAGAGATAGAGCATGGAACGGAGAATATTCATGGGTCTTCCCTCTTAGTCAATTGCCTCAGAGGTAGTGACTTGCTTCTTGCCTTGATAAAGAGTACTTCGATCTCTTCAAGAGTTTCTCTGCAATCTAGGAAGTGACTCAGCAGAGGGCGGTACTCTAGAGCTTCTTCAAAAATCAGTGTGAGGGGAATCTTTCGTACCATCTTCTCAAAGCCAAGCAGCTGCTTTGGAGAAATGAGGTTTCTGAGGTGTCTAGGTGGTATGGGGTATGTCGCTTTGGGGTTGTAAACCCTTTCTACACTCATCTCGGGTTTTGTTTCAGCAACTGAACTGGTATCGACCGACACATGGGTGGTGTCGATCGATGCTTTTGCTCGGAAATCGTCCTTGACAGAACTTTGGACGTGTGTCGATCGATACAGGGGAGTATCGGTCGATACATGGGTGATGTCCGAAATCTCATCGTCATCCTTGGCATGAGGGACAAAAATCTCTGCAGTTGAGCTCGTCTGCATTCATGGGTGTACCATCAGTCCCTTGACAGTTGCTGCATTCTGGGCTACCTGAGTATCCAGAATCTTCTGATGAATAATGAGTGTCTCGATTTTGCCATTCAGATTAGTGTACATGACATCCAACCTCCCGTTGAAATTCACTGTCATCTTCTCCTGCCCTTGAACCAGCTGTTCAAGCATAGCCTCAATCTTACTCTCAGAAGTTCTGGGTGGTGTGGGTGGGCATTGATACCTTTGATCTTGAAATCCAACTCCATCAATGTGGTTAACATATTCCACTTCAGACTTTTCAGCAAGACGAACAGCCTTCTTCTGCTTGCACATCAACAATTTGTGCATTGAATCTAACTTAGCATTCACCTCAGCAATCTGACTTCAATCCAAGTTACCAGCTTGCTTCTTGTGTTCCATGTCTGCATTCTTGGTACTATTGCTAAAAACCAAGTTCTCAATAAGCACATAGGCATCATCGGGATACTTGGTGTTGAAATTCTCATTACTTCCAGCATCTAAGGACATCTGATACCTCCAATCGACTCCTTTGTAGAAAGTACCCAGCAGTTGAACCTGAGTGAAACCATGGTGCGGGCAATCTCTCTGATATGACCTGAAACGAATCGAAGCAGCCTTGAGTGCCTCAGTCGGTCCTTGAGAAAACTGAGAAATCTTGTTCCTGAGATCCTCAGATTGTGCATCATCATATAAGTTGTTCAGGAAAGCAGTCTTAGTCTCTTTCCAAGTAGTCAGTGATCCATGAGGTAACTGCTTCAGCCACTAAGTTGCATCTCCACCAAGAGAGTATGTGAAGAGCTTGCAGAAAATGTAATCATAGGACACTTCATTGCTCTTGATGCTAGTGACCAAATCCTCAAACCTCTCAATATGGTCCATGGGATGTTCATGAGAAAGACCATGAAAAGGATGCTGACCCACAATAGTGAAGTATGCATGTTTCAGCTCAAAGTCATTCCTCTGAAAGCAGGAGAGCGAATCGCTGATCGATTGGCATAAAGCTGATCAGGCCTGTTGTACTCACCAATCGTCCTACCGTGATTAATCACAGCGTTCCCTGCATTCACAGCAATTGCAGGGACAATGATAATTCCAGCTTCATCAAGTCGCTGCCCTCTCTCATTGCACAATTGACCATCTTGGTCTCTCAAAGCTCCAGCAGCATCCTGAATCAAAATTATTGTATTGTTCATCTCTGCTGGCTTCTTTGCTTTCTTGTTTGCACGTTCCAAATTTTCTAGCTCCTTGTTGGAAAGATCAACTAGCCGAGTGCTCTTGTTCCTCCGGATTTCGCGAGTGGCATACACCTGAAACACACTAGGCAAGGCAGGTAAGTAACAAAAACACGTTGAGTATCGACCGACACTGGGTGGTATTGATCGATATCAACAAAAAGAAAACGACGAGTATCGACCGACAGTGAGTAGTATCGATCGATACCGAGGAACTTAGTCAAAATTCTCAATCTAAAATCTAATGGCGAATTGAGTCACCGGCAACGGCGCCAAATTTGATATGCTCAAATTAATACCCTATAAGTACTAAAACAGTTGTTGTAGTATATGTAGGGGTCGAACACAAGAACTCAGGATATCACACAATAGATTAAATAGATTCGAATTAAGCTAAACCAAAAGATGTAATTGAAAGCAATACATAAATTAAAAGTGTTGTAAGTCGATTGGGAGAAAGATAGGTTCAAGGTATTTCTCAGGAAATCAATGAATGCAGATAAACTAACTAACATGATTCAGATTTAGCGCGGTTCTTAAACTCAAATCACTAAAGTATAGTTAACCAACTCTTGTTGCGAAAACTATCTAAGTCTAAATCCTAGAATTCCAAATCTCTTTACGAATCCTAAAGTCTAATCCAGCTTTTAGTTCAAGTTTGATTTGTTCACAAAACAACTAAACCAAATCTCTTTGCGAATAGTTATTTTGCTCACCCTAAGTTCTATCAGGTAATTAATCGCACTCTCGTGCCTAATCAATTATCCTAAGATCTAAATTCTAGGTAGCTAATCTAGAACAAGCTTTGAACACAACCTAAGATGAAGAACTAATTCAGATGGTGAATCCTAATTAACTAATCAACCTAGCATTCAGAGAAAACCCTTATGAGAACCCTAAACCTAAAGTGGATCTACTCAGACATGGAGAATGAAAACAACATGATTGAATAGATCATCAAAGAAATCAATAAAACACAGGAGTTCAGAGTTGTCTCTCCAAAAACCAAAGTAAAATCAAGAGTAGAATAAAACTTAGAATAGAAGCCTAGCCATCAAAGTGGCTGAAAACCTAATTATAATGCTAAAACACGTTCTGGGATTATTGTAATAATTAAAGACTTATGGACTATTTTGCAATTCTTCAATTCTTCATTTAAGTCGTGACTCGTGTCTGCTGCAGTGAGTATCGACCGATACTAGTCAGTATCGATCGATATTGAGGCTTCAAATCGGGTACTCAACTACACGAACGTCTGCTTTGCTCCAAAATGCTCCAGAAAGCTCCAATATCTCCAATTATGCTCCAAACGTGCTAAAACCTGTAAAAAACTCTAAAACACTAGATAATAGTAGAAAGACTCTATAAAACAGACTTATATCATGGCTTAAACGGGGTAAAAACCATGATATATCACTTGTGCGTGGAGACAAGTATACTTCTGAATATCGAAGAACCTACAAGAGTAACTCTTCCTTTCCAAGTTCACCAAATAAACCTTAGTATCAATATCAACGAATTCGTATCCGAGCTCGTAACTGTTTACCTCCCTCACGGTTAATTTCTTAGCAGTAGCCCAGTTATCATGCAAGAAGTTCTCAACCAAAGACACCAGTTTGTTATCAACATGTCCTGACACGGCCTCTTTCCTATGCTCGTTAAACCAATCAGAAAACTTTGCAATGATAGTATCCAGCATGGGTATTAAGGATTACTTCCTCGCGTTGTTAAAAGTGTTGTTCAGAGATTCTGCAGAATTGCTCGTGTCTAGGTTGTATCGGGCACCGGGAAAAAAACATCTTGACCATTTTTCCTTCAGGGTGCTTTCCTCCACATACTTCGCCGCGGAAGGAAATCTCCTCTTAAACATGTTGTAACGACTGTAGAACTCAGCCTCTGTATGAGCCCAACCGCACTCCTGGAATCTGAAAGACACTACGGATTTGTTTGAACTAGAAGCATTACCTTTCACGTTTTGGGCCAAATGCCATAAACAATATCCATGCCGAACTTGTGGGAACACGTTTGCTATTGCGTTGATGAGGCTTGGATTTCTATCACTCACAAATACCAATTCAGAGGAGTCCCCTAGGTTGCCTAAAACGCTTTTCAACATTTCGAAAAACCATGTATAACTCACATTGTTCTCACCGTCGAGTACACTGAACGCTATGGGATAAATGTGATGATTAGGATCTTGAGCATTGGCGAAAACTAGTACTCCACCATATCCGTTCTTCAAGAAAGTTGAATCCACAATTATCACTTTCCTCATGCATGCAAACCCTTCAATGCTAGCTCCCAAAGCTATGAATAGATACTTGAATTTTCCCGCCTCATCCAGTTCCACACTAGTTATCGTTCCAGGATTGATCTCTTCTAACACGTACAAATAACTATACAACATCTTGTACCCATCTTCCGGACTACCACACAAATCACAAACCGCTTGATTTTTCCCTCTCAACACCGTCGAGTATGATATATCTACACCATATTCTTGCCTAACTAGTTCCCTGATGACATTAGGCCTTGGAGTTTTGAGTTTCCCGAGATATTTCTCACTCAAATAAGATGAAACTAGCTGTGATGAGCATCTCCTCTTATCAACGCTTGCACTCTGATCAGCCCGGTTGCATGTGTGCATCTTCGTGTACGTCTAATCGAGAACATATCCGTGTTATCAATCCTTGCTGATCGTAGACCCCAACTACATCTTCGTATAGAACATTTAACCACCCACCGCGTTCTATCAGAATGTTTTATAACATAATCAAAAGAGTTAAGAAATGACAATTTCTGGACCAACTCTATAACCGCCTTCTTATCTCGGAATTCTTGACGCACACTCACACCAAAACCGTCTTCCCATGGAGCTACAAACTGACTACCTTCAACAACGGGTGCTTCCTCATAATATTCATCACACATACCCGATGTATCCATACTGTTATCCTCCAATACATCATCATCATCCTCTTTCACCTCCTCTTCTTCATTTGCTTGTCTGTTGTCTACGTACAACGTTAAAGCATTAGGTCATATTTCATCATCACTTCGATGGTCATAGTTCATACCATACGAGCTTTTCCCCGCTTTCGACTGTTGCGAGGGCAACTCCGGTCTAGTCATGACCTCCACATTCAAAACAGGTATACGGTTCTCTTTATCAACGGTCATTACATAACCAGCAAGATCTTCATCATCAGAAATACTCAAATGTTCTTCACATCCAACCACCATAGGAAAGTAACTCAATTCCAATCTAACCTTACTTTCATCTAATGCATGCTTCTTGTATATCCTACCTTCTAACTTCTCCAAAGTTATCTCCTCTTTCAACACTACACTATAAATGCGCCCCTGACATTTATAATAGATGCAGACGATGTTGCTCATTCTATCCTGCGAAAACAACACCAAACAACTTAATATATACTTATAGTTGTACCCAGTTTTACACTAATTGTTCCCAGGTATACTTTAGTTTTCCACAGTTATACGTAGTTGTCCTCAGTTATACCACCATTTTTAATTAATAAATGATTATTCTTAGTGATACCAGTTTTACTAGTTCTCCCTCCCTAGTTCTCCTCGCGCAGGAACACAAATTTTATTCGATTTCGGGTTCCAATCTGCATACAATTCACAACGACTCTACCTCTAAAATGCATTTCTACTCAATTTAAAATCCCAATCGACCCAGAATCATTGGGTAAACAACAATGTGCAAACTCATCAATTGAATCTACCAATCCAATCTCTAAACCCAATGGAGCTCAATGGAGATCGACGGAGAAGCACAAACCTCGCTGGAGATCGACGGAATCGCGACAGAGGCAATGACTGCTGGCCGAAGACGCGACGGCGCCGACGTCGGAGCTGATGGATTCCTCCCGCGTCGAGTTTTTGGTTTTCTTGTTTTTTTTTTCTTTTGCCCAANTCGCAAAGAAATTTGGTTTAATTGATTTGTGAACATATCAAACCTGTTATTAAAACTGATTTAGACTTTAGGATTCGCAAAGAAATTTGGAATTCCTAGGATTTAGATTTAGATAATTCACGCAACGACAGTTGGTCAATTATACTTTAGTGATTTGAGTTCAAGAACAGCGCTAAATCTGAATCCTGTTAGTTAGTTTATCTGCATTCATTGATTTCCTGAGAAAAACCCTAGGCCTATAATTTCCTGATTTAATACAACTCTTTTAATTTCTGCATTGTTTTTAATTACAATTGTTTGGCTTAGCTTGATTCTATTCTATATAATCTATTGTGCGTTTCTGTGAGTCTTCTGTGGTTCGACCCCTAGCTATACTATAACATCTGCTTTAGTACTTTAGGGTATTAAATTGAGCATATCACAATCCAATCTCTAAACCCAATGGAGCTCAATGGAGATCGACGGAGAAGCACAAACCTCGCTGGAGATCGACGGACTCGCGACAGAGGCAATGACTGCTGGCCGAAGACGCGACGGCGCCGACGTCGGAGCTGATGGATTCCTCCCGCGTCGAGTTTTCGGTTTTCTTGTTTTTTTTTCTTTTGCCCAATAGAAACCTGGGCAAATTTGGCTGGATTTGGGTATTTGGCTGGGTTTGGATAGGGCAAATTTGTCATTTCACACACTCATTAAAAGAGAGAGTGGTATTGAGATTAACTTGGGGTAGTGATGGTTTTTTTTTCCTCATAATGCTATAGGAGATGAATTCCCGATTAATAACCCTCGTCGTTTTTAGTTTCAAAACGACACTCTTTAAAAGTTGTTGCCATTTTTTATCTAATCCAAACGGTCTGTTTCACGTTCTACCTGATTTTCAAACGACATCCATCTTTGCCACGTCATCGATACAGACGAGGGTTATATAGCGGGTTGAATCGCACTTGGTTGGTTTGATCTGCATTTTCTGCAAATCGAGGGTAAGGTTGCAAAAATAAAATCACTTGAGAGGTTTATTTGCAGAAAACCCATTATTATTTAGTCAAAAGTTGATGATCCCAAACTCTTTTATTCACAATCACAACCATTAATAACATCACAATTTCACATACCAATCAATTTATTCTTCTTAGTCAAATTTCTGTGTTTTTGACCTGAAGATGAAACAACACACATACAAAGAATATTTTCATTGTTAAAACTTAAAAAAAAAAAAATCAAACATGGAGCCAAATTAACAAAACATAAGATTTCCTATCAAAAATTTAAATTTGTTTTGGAGTCAAACTTAAAACTGATTATGCTTATAAATAGACACAACACAAATGTTTAATGATCAAATTACTTGGAAATATTAAATGAGTTAGAGAATATTAAATGATCAATTACTTGAAAACCTATATCTCTCGTAAAACACCATAAAAATTAATTTTAGCATTGATTAATTTTTTAGTTTTTAACTGAAAATTATCTCAATAATATAAGGGTAATAAAGTCATATTATGTCAATTTTAACATTGATTTGTGAGAATATCACTTAATTGAAAAGAAAAAAAATCTCTAAAACATCACTTAATATAGAACGGAGGGAGTATAATAGTTGTATATCGTATATACTATACACTATTGTTATAAATACTCATATATAATATTAATCTTTATTATATATGTAATTTCGAAAATCTAATGTCTAAAGTCTAAACAAATCTTAATATAGAATAATATAATTAACTTAATTTTAACAATGAAGAAACCTAGTTCATATTATCTTGAAATTTTAATATTTGATTCTGTATTTGATGTTAAAGACAAGTACTTTACTGCTTTTCTTCTTCTTTGATTGTCTGTTTTTTACGAATCGTAGAGTTTCATTGGTTTTACTATAGGACATGGACTTTCACTTCTTGATTTTAATCCTTTCGATGTTTTTTTAATTATGATTTCTAATTTTCTATGTAAAATAATCGAAACCCATATAATTTGAAGTTAAACCGAACATAATTTTTGTTTTCGGTAAAAAATTGAACATAGTTTTTGTTTTTGGTATAAAACCGAGAGTATCCAAACCAAACCATACCAAAGTATATGATTTTCATATGGTAGCTATTTCTTGTAAACCGAAAAACTGAACCAAAACCAAACCGATATCCGGATTGAACATACCGTTGGAATGGCCTCAAACTACTTCCAAATAAAAGTTAATTCATTTCTATATCTTGTATAAAAATTTGAGCTCGATCCATCGGTGGAAAGTTTTTCAACGAATGCCAAACTTCTGACGCCTCTGCATGATTCTGCATCTCCATATACTCATTTTCACCCAAAACGGCTCATTTTCTCCTCAAATCACCTAAAACCTAAAAAGACTCAATAAAAGACTCTAAAAAAAAATGTTGACTCAATAAAGGACACAAAAACAAGGGTTAAAAACCAGTAAAAACACGGTTTATCAGACACAAGCATATGATTTTCCTGAGATAAAGAACGAATTTGACTGAAACTCCGGAAACACCTTGAACCACTGTTGAACGTTGGATCTAATGGTTAATTTCTTGAATTGCACACACAACACAAGGAACATTGTTTGAAAGTCTATTACATTGTTATTTCACATCGATAAGGAATGTGTAGGAATCAGAAGGTTTTCATATCACTAGTTTTATCATAATCAGACTTGCTCTTCGAATAAGAGAACCCCACACCAATGGGTGAATCAAGGTATATGATATTGGAAACCTGACCAAAAACACATTTTTAATTTCTTTTAAAAGTCCAGAAATATGCAAATTTTTTTTTTTTTTTTTCACCTTGGACCAACTATAAGGATTGAGATGCAAACGAGGTGCATTTGTCTTTTTTTTGGTTCGAAATTGAAAGGACCTGCAATATGATATGTGCATTTCCTCTTTTCTTTAAAAATCGAGATAAATCTTGGGTCGAAATTAAACTAATTTTGAAACTTGTAAAGAAAGCCGAGTTTTGTTGCCACTTAAAACGTCTACAGTGGCGAACATGAAAACACAGTGGATTAGACACGATCCCTACTTAAGTATCTTGCGCTTTTGACTCAAGAAAGGTTATATGAAGCTTACCATGCTCGTAGATAAATCCATCCATGCTAGAGCAACCCGAACCATTTCCAACTCAATAACAATTGACAATAAGTATATTGACCTATGTCCCTTATATACCACTTAAATTCCTTGCTCATTTCCGATGTAGGATATTATTCCTAATACAAACCTCCTTAAGTTGCAACAAGTATAGTAGCTTAAAGCGATGCTTTTAATCACAATCCCTTTGCCAAATTTGTGATGGAACTGAGTTTACCTTGCCCGATTAGACAATTTTTTTTCTTTAGTAAGGAAAACTTCAATTTTATTAGAATGGATGTTTTGAGCTAAAAAAAGACATGATTATTGATGAACTACATAACGCAAGATGATGAGATGAAACTTGAGGGATCTAGATCTTTTCTCCTGCTAGAAAATGGCTATAGAAGTCCAAGGCTTCACGCGGTTTGTATTCTGGAACAGTATGTCCTGAACCCTGCAAAACAAAACATTCAAACATCAAAAGCGCATAACAAAAATAACGTTTTCATTTAAAAATTACAAAGAAAATGAGTGATTCTTACCTTGATGGTTAGAAATGTGAGATTGTTGGCATACCCTTGTGTAAATCTACGTACCAAATTATTGTAGAAACGGTGAGTTTGAGAAGCAAATCGATAAAAAGAGAGTTATAGAAAAAAATATATATTACCCGGCGACTTGGTCATTTGACATCCATGGCCTCCATTCATCAACCACCTTGTATCCCATTGACCTAGTCCATGCTTCAGACCCAGTATATGGTACACACATATCATGATCTCCGCTGCACAAATTAATAGTTTATTATTCTCCACACCATCGTTTTTTTAGTATATGGTAAATTTTGAAACTAATCCATGAAACATGTAGAAACCGGATATTATTTCCAATATTTGCCAAGAGAGAATCAAAGATGATGATCGTAGATGGTGAGATTCATTCCTTGGTTTTGATCCACTAGACGAGTCTTGTAACTCGAACAACACCACTGGACCATGCAACCAGCTTGGTTTCTAAACATTTTCTTTAGTTTTACTTTTACCCTTAATGTATAGGTATATGTACCTGAAAATTAGAGCACGATAGCCACTAAGTGTGAGGTTTCTATGGTATTCGATCATGCTTCCAGCATTATGATCGTAATCGATTTGGCCTGTACACAAATCCCATCTCCCAATCTCGCTTTCCTATCAACGTTTCAGACAAAATTTTAAGATGTCAAAATGTTTTCTAGTAAAAACAATTGAAATATGTATGATGAATCATATAGAGACCTCTTTAGCATGAACCGCTTTCCTCAGCGCTGGATCGTTCAGCCAGGCCATTGCAACTCTATCGTCCTGCATCCATACCAACTTTTCACTTTCTAAAGTAGTGGATAAATACACATGAGAAGAAATTTATCACAACTACTAGAAATGTACTTTTATCGAATCTAGCAAATATATGTGTATAATGTTCAAAATACCCTTGTTTTAGGATTTTGTTGAAATTATTATATATATTTATATCTAGGATCCTAATTAATATAAATGGATAAACCCAAATGTACATGAATATTTGTGTGTAAACAAGTGTTAATCGCGATAATACTTGTCGCAAACTATCATTTCCCCCACCCCCAAACATATATAAGAGGAAGATGCATGATGACATTAAGTACTCACCATGCAAGCAACTGCGGAGCCAGCAAGGAGTTGAGGCCAACTACGGAGAATGCCTGGACGCACAACGGCACCTAGGGGCCACGCGCGTCCAAACATTCTCTTTCGCACTGGCAATGGCTTTTCTGTTTTGCCCAACGTAAGGAAACTTGGAGGAAGAGATCCGAAGTCAAACGCGGATGTAGATGTTTTGTGGCCATGGTAGCATGGTTCTAGAATGTTATATATGTTTAACAACTTCACATCAGCTGCCACTTTTCCAAGCAAGTCATTGCATTCATCACTTACATCTACTGGCTCCTTATGGTACTGTCCTTTGCACGCCACTTTAGTCTCCTGCCATTTCTTGTTACACATTAGAAAAGAGCATTGACGAACAAAGCAAGGGTTATAAGAAATTGAGCAGCAAAACCAAACCTCAAAGAGTTCATCAGAGATGAGTCCCATCCCATGCGCGAAGGGGACTAGAGCGTTACCATCAAACACAGGATCAGTAACACCATTACCCACCAAATATCCCTATACAATGTATAAGACATTTTAAGATTCAAGAACTAAAACCTTTGAATCTGTAACATATTTTCAATTATTGAATTCCATTAGTCATACCTTGAAGTTGATAACCGGCTTTGTCACATTCTTTTTATTCTTACTTGTTTTGTTTCTTTTATTTTTTCTCATTACATTCTTATTTCCTACAGCATAACAAGAGTTGAAGAAAAAAATTGGAAACCACAATTTTTTTATGAAAAGGAGTTACGACATGATGTTAAACAAAGATAGATAGATAATGACCTTTGACAACTTCGGAGGCAAGAGTTGGCACATAGATACCGGCGTATGATTCTCCTGAGAGAAAGAACGGATTTGACTGAAACTCCGGAAACATCTTGAACCACTGTTGAACATTGGATCTAATGGTTAATTTTCTTGAATTACACACACAACACAAGGAACATTCTTTGACAATTTGTTACATTCTTATTTCACCTTGACAAGGAATGCGTAAGAATCAGATGCGGTTTTTGTATCATTAGTTTTATAATCAGACTTGTCCTTCGAGTAAGAGTACCCCACACCAACCGGGGAGTCAAGGTATATAATGTTAGAAACCTGACCAAAACAAAAAAAACATTTCAAAAGATTTAACAAAAAAAAACATGTGTTGTTGTTTATCAAAATCATCTTGTTCTTTCTTTCACCTTAGACCAACTAAAACGATTGAGATGCAATCGAGGTGCTTTTGTCTTTGTTCGTTCGAAATTGAAGGGACCTGAAATAATATTTTATTATATGAAATAAGCTTGTATATAATTTACTTTTTTTTAACATCGAGATAAATCTTGGGTCGAAAATAAACAAATTTTGTAGTTTTTGAGACAAGAAAAGTTATATGAATCTTACCGTGCTCGTAGATAAATCCATCCATGCTAGAGCAACCTGGACCACCATTAAGCCAAAGCACAACTGGATCTCCTGAAGCATTTCTCTCTGATTCCACAAAGTAATACCATAGATTCTTATTACGCTCCTTATCTATTGCAACATACCTTAGATCACATAACAAATATCATCAAAATATATAGGAAGAAAATCCAGAATTAAACTGCATGAAATATGAGATTTTTGTAAAATATAGTTTCAATTTTACCCAGCATAGTGTTTAGATGGAAAACTGCCATTGAAACCAGGAAGTTTGGTGACGAGAGCAGATTCAGGAGCTGACTCTGTTATTGCAAAATGCAAATACAACAATATTGAAGCAACAAGAGCTTCCACTAACCAACCCATTTTGATACCGAACAGAGACCCACAACTACGTATCATATAAGAATTGTGTATTGCAGATTCAGTACAAGGAAAAAAAATGGGGAAAAAAATAGGGAAGGACTTTAATGAAATTAGTTTGGTAAGTTAATATTTAGTCAGTACAAGGAAAAAAATAATAATAAAAAAAAAATATCAGGGAAAAATAAGAAAAATATACACTTAAAAAGAAAAAAATCTTAAAAATAAATAAAGAAAGAAATTAAAGAGCATATCTCTACTATTAAAAGAGAGATAATGTTAAAAAATATATACCAATCAGATACATTTGTGTCATATTACTTTTAGGAGTGAATTTAATGATTATTAATAGTTGACCAGTTAATTAGTTATGTAATAATAGATAAATTAAAATTAGGATAATAGCAAAGAGATAATTTTTTTAATCCAAAAATATCCTTTTCCTTTGTTTTTATTACTTAAATATCATTGATCTGATTTTTTTTTGCGATGTATTGTATCTATGGATACTGTTCATCTGGTACATATTACACTAATGTTAACGTGTTAAGAATAATATACGGTACTTGTTAACTATACAATATTAACGTGCTAACGTGGATAACTATAAAATGTTAATGTGTTAACAATAATAATTAATCATTGTAACATGCTAACAATATTATCTTATATTTGTAATGTGTTAACAATAATATCTAGTACTTTTAACGTGTTAACAATAATATATGAGACTTGTTAACGTGCTAACAATAAGATATGATATTTGTTAACGTGCTAACAATAATATATGATACTTGTTAACGTGCTAATAACAAATAATATATGATACTTGTTAACGTGTTAATAATAAAAATCAATACTTGTTAACATGGTAACAATAGTATCGGAGGACTCGAATTGATTTATCAAATTGAGTTTTTCGACAATCCGTTGTCTGGAAAATTGTCAGAATATCAAAAATTTAAAACCCAATTGGAATTTTGAAGTCTTGGGACATTTACCGATGATTCCTTTTTCACCACAATCATTGGTGCTAATAGCCATAATCGACGCCATCGACGCGCTGGAAAAGGAGATTGGAGATCCTTACTATCACAATCGATGTTTCTCAACCATTCTCCAACGTCGGAGGAGGTGAAAAAGAAAAATTAAGAAGCGAAGAGATAAGGAGAGAAAGAAGAGAGCGATTAAAACAAAAACAAAACTTGGTCAGAGACTTACGTTGTCGGAGATAAAAAAAGGGGTAGAAAGTAAATTACACTACCTAATCACTATTGAAAAAGTTGTCAGAACCTTTCACTTAATTTTGCTATTATCCATTGCTATTATTCTACTTTTAGATCTTTCATATTTTTTTTTTTTGCCCAAAAGATCTTTCATATTTGTGTAGTAAGATTAAAGAGAAATAATGTTAAAGAATATAATCTAAGATGAATTGAATCAAAATATATGATTGACCAAACAATAAGGGAAGTGTTAATAGATAATTATAAATTAGGGTTGTACAATTTCGGTGGCTCATTGTAGCCCAATTTGCCCCTACATGAAAGAGATAGTGTTGATCAGAGATCATTAAATGCAATGTTGGAGATATACAAAAATATTGAAGAAGATTTCTCTCTCCATCGGTAAAGCTTGAAGACGGAAACCAGAGAATCCATTGATAAAGCTTGACGAGAAACTGAATCTCCAGATTGGAAGAAGGCATCTCTGATTAACCTTGTTGATGATGAAGACGATGCGTTGTTCTTGGCCATCCGTGCAGACCTTGAGGGGATTATTCTTCGGGCACTAGTAATCATGGTGGGTACCGAAAGGAATGTTAACTCATACTCGACCACCGTGGAATTGGTGATATATCATGGTTTTTACCCTATTTAAGCCATGATGTAAGTCCTTTTTATAGAGTCTTTATAGTATTTTGGAGTCTTTTAGAGTCTTTTACAGGTTATAGCACGTTGGGAGCATTATTGGAGATATCGGAACTTTCTGGAGCATTTAGAGCAAAGCAGAAGTTCGTGTTGCTGAGAACCCGATGTGAAGCATTAGTATCGATCGATACTGGCTAGTATCGATCGATACCCATCAAAGCAGACACGACCCGCGAGTTTTCCAAGACTTGAAGAATTGCAAAAGTGCCCAGAAGACTTTGATATTTACAAGAAGACCCCAATTCGTGTTTTAGGTTATTTAATAGGATTTTCAACCACTTTAATGGCTATGCTTTATTTTACTTTGGTTTGGTTTGAGAGAGACAAGTCTGAATCTCCCTTCGTCCGAGATCAGATCTCAAAACCTCTTGTTACTCTTTCTATTTTATTGATGATTTATTCAGTTATGTTGATTGTTTCATTTTCCATGTCTGAGTAAATCCACTTTAGGTATAGGGTTTTCTCATAAAGGATTTCTTTGAATGCTAGGTTGATTATCTGTTTAGGATTCACCATCTGAATTAGTTCTTCACCATAGGTTGTTCTCAAAGCTAATTCTAGGTTGACGAATCTGGAACTTAGATCTTAGGATAATTGATTAGGCACGAGAGTGCGATTAATTACCTGATAGAGCCTAGGTGAGCAAATTGATTATTCGCAAAGAGATTTGGTTTAATTGATTTGTGAACATATCAAACCTGAACTTTAAAGCTGATTTAGACTTTAGGATTCGCAAAGAGATTTGGAATTCCTAGGATTCAGATTTAGATAGTTTTCGCAACGAGAGTTGGTTAGCTATATTTTAGTGATTTGAGTTCAAGAACCGTGCGTAATCTGAATCATGTTAGTTAATTTAGCTGCATTCATTGATTTTCTGAGAAATACTATGGGCCTATATTTTCCTCCATTGATTTACAACACCTTTAATTGCGTACTTGTTTTCGTTTACACCTATTGACTTAGCGTATTTTGGATCTATATAATCTATTGTGTGATATCTTGTGTTCGACCCCTGATTTACTGCAGCAACTGCTTTAGTACTATTTAGGGTATTAATTTGAGCATATCAATTGGGTAGGAAAGGGCTAGAGCGTGGCGGTAGTTCCCGGATAGCTCGGTCCACATAGATCCCTCCAGTGTTAACAGTTAACTGTTTTGGTTCCCCAGGTAAAAATGTTATCGGGATAATTCCTCCTACAAAAGTTTTGGGTTGGTTTTTCCTTCTTATATCGACCACTACGAAAGGGAAATTTGATTTTCTTAAGTGTTAACAGTTAACTGTTTTGGTTGCCCATGTAAAAATGTTACAGGGACAACTCCAGCAGTAACATGACAAAACCAACAATATATAGGTGTGTGTCGAAAACTATTATACAATAATTAATTATAATAATCAGTTTTCATCGGGATATGGTTGTTAACAACAATATATAATAGATGTAGTAGGGGAGAAGGTTTTGGGATTTAACAAATTTTGTATTGTTGACCAGCTAACTGTTTAAGCCGAAGTTAACAAATTTTGACCAGCTAACTGTTTAAGCCGAAGTTAACAAATTTTTGTATTGTTGTATGGTTAACTCGTATGACGAGACAACATGAGGAGTTATCCAGCCAACACGGGTTTCGGTTCGTTCTCATTCAAAGTATTGAGAAGGGTTTACAGTGTTGCTAATTAATGTGAAGTTAAATGCTATTTGTATTGTTGTCCAGTTAACTCATATACCACGAGAATAAGAAGTGTTATCCCTCCAACAACGGGTTCATGTTAGTTTCTATTCGAAATATTGACATGGTAACAAGTATAACAAGGTTAACCAGTGGTAATATTGTTATCATGACAGTGGTAACAAGTATAACAAGGTTAGCACTATATATATATTGACATGGTAAGATAGCAAAGTAAGTTTCAACTTGTCTCACTAGTTGGAGATGCCGTCAACATTGTGGTCGCAAATAAAAACATCAGATCTTCAACCAACCAACAATCAAAATTATGATAGTAGTCACAAATATAACTCGTTGCGAAAGAGAACATGTTAACCAGTTTAATTAACAAGTGAATATAACAAGTCAAGTTAACAAGAAAAGTTAACCAGATAAGTTATATGGTAGAGTTAACAAGTTAACAAATAAGGATGATGTAAGATGGGAATCGATCTTCAAACTAAGTAGAACATAGTTAGCAAGGTAATAAGTTATCAAGTAGCCAAGTTAACATGTTTACCCAAAACTTAAATTTTGCTATTTTTTGTAGACGGAAAACACTAAACAGGGCGAACACATGTTAACTTGTTAACCAATTAAGTTAACAAGACAAGTTAACCAATTAAATTATCCGGTTAATAAGTGAAGTTAACAAGTAAAGTTAACAAATTAAGAAATAAGGATGATAGTTAACAAATAAGGATGATGGAAGATGGGAATCGATCTTTGAACTAAGCATACAGAACATAGTTAGCAAGGTAACAAGTTATCAAGTTACCAATTTAATGTGAAGTTAACAGTTATTTGTATTGTTGTCCAGATTACTCAGATACAACGCGAACAAGATGTCTTATCTCGCCAACAACTGGTGTGGGTATTCCAAAAATGACTCTAAGTCTTCAGTCATTTCAGCGTGATCTTTGACTACTTTAACTCTGGGATAGTGGACAGTTGAAAATAGTATCCCATCAAAAACCACAAGACACACCATTTTGAGTCGGATTTCCTTGTCTACTCTTCTTTCTGCTCTTTTCAGAGTTGTCCCGATAAGGAATCCAGAATGGAATGATTTTGAATCCAGAATGGAATGATTTTGAATCCATAATAGAATGATTTTGAATCCATAATAGAATGATCTGCAAAAATCGGTAATCAATTAACACTAACGCTCTCTTGGTTTCGATTTTTCGACCGTATCTCGGGCAACTCTAAAAAATTATCAAAAAACTAGATAATTAATAGCAACCAGAGAGAGTGATAAGCGAAGATACCTTGGTTATTTATTTGTGTCGATAGAATTCGCCTTCGGCGGTGGTTTCCGGCTAAAGGTGGGTTGATTATTACTGTGTTTGGCGGAGTATACCGGCGGTGGATTGTGGCTAGAGATCGCCTTCTTCGGTGTTGTCGACGGTGGTTATGGTGTTAAATCAATTAACCATATATGAACATTATTCAGCAAATTTGACATAGTTATTGTGTTAACAATATTACCACGATAACTTGGTTTTCAGTTACCTACAATTATCCCAATAATTGACATGAACAAAAAAAAAATGAAAAACGTACTACACCCATAAAACTAAGTTAACATGATCCCGTAAATTTGACATAGTTATGGTGTTAACTAAATTAACCATATATGAACATGATCCGACTTTGACATAGTTATTGTGTTAACAATATTACCACAATAACTTGGTTTTCAGTTACCTACAATTACCCCAATAATTGACATGAACAAAAAAATGAAAAACATATTACACACATAAAACTAAGTTAACATGATCCTGCAAATTTGACATAGTTATGGTGTTAACTAAATTAACCATATATGAACATGATCCGACAAATTTGACATAGTTATTGCGTTAACAATACTACCACAAACCATGTTTTCAGTTATTAATAATTATCCCAATAATTGACATGAACAACAAAATGAATAACGAACTACACACATAAAACTAAGTTAACATGATCCTGCAAATTTGACATAGTTATGGTGTTAACTAAATTAACCATATATATAAACATGATTCAAATGTCATCAAGTGCGGCTACAAGGTCTTGTATAATGCTCATTTTCTGGTAAGAGGTTGCTCTATGTCCCCACGGTTCTTGACAGGCTGAAATAATTTTTCTCGGAAGATCCAAATCAGTCATCTGAAAAAGGACCTTAGTTAGCACTTAGGCTCTTCTGGTTTCGTTTTTTCGGATCCTTTTCAACCAACTATGCAAAATTCTCTGAGGAGTAGTCAATTTAAGGTGCCAAAAACTGAGAGAATACCTTGATGAATTCTTCGGCTCGACAAAAACTTGCTCCGACTTTTGATTCCGTCTACAGTGGTCTTGGCGGGGTATGACGGCGGAGGATTGGGGCTACAAATCGTCTCCGTGAATCGCCTTCGCCAAGGGTAATATATGATGGTTTCCGGCGACAAATCGCCTAACTCGGTTTTCTAAAAGGGGGATTTATAGGCTGTGAGAGATGATGATATGTTGCTAAACTTTTTTCCATTCGGAAGTAATAAAAAAACAAAAGAAACACAAAAAAAAATCTAAGCTGCAACACAGGTGAGCCCATGCCTAGTATACAGTCTAGTATACAATCCTGCTAATAAACACTAGATTAGAGATTTTTTGGTCTTTATACAAAGAATAGTAACGAGTGTACAATATCAAAAACTGCACAACTAATTTCTGCATTATCGATTACTAGTTCCTGCAATTCTTCTATAATCTAGTCAAATACTTTTCTGTCATAAACATATATGAGACTCATACAATGTTCCTTTTTCAAAGACATAAATATTTCTACAATATGATAATAAGAGAGTTTTATATATCTTTTTCTTGACATTATATTTAATTATTTATAATTAATACTATATTATATATTGTATTAGATGGAGATTCTATGAGTGAAGCGAATGAATATTAACAGTTGACCAATAAATAAAGAATCTAGCAACCAATAATTTGATACATCTATAAAAGAAAACCCAATAAATAAAGAATCTAGTATTAGATTTCCTTAATTTTATTTGTCCATTGTTGCTTAGGCATGTTCGTTTATGCATTCAATAACTGCGTCTAGATGCATATATGAGATGCAGTTCGTTTTTGTCAAAATAAGAAGTGCATTTGGATGTAAAATTTGGATGTAAAATCTGGATGGAAAATGAAATGCATCCAAAATAATTAGATATTTTGGATGCATTTGAAACTAGAGTTTGGATCAACCAAAATTACAAAAGTCTTAAATACCCTCATTTACAATCAAAACTTAAAATATTTATCCCACCAAAAAATAAAATTTAAATTATTTAAATTTATTATTTTCAAGAAAAAAATTACGTCATTATAAAGGAATCACAAAATTCCACCAAACCGCAAAATAACGGTTTCCCGCCAAAACCGCAAAATAGTGGTTTCACGCCAAAATCGCAAAATAGTGGTTTCCCGCCAAAACCGCAAAAAACGGTTTCTCGCCAAAACCGCAAAAAACGGTTTCCCACCAAAATCGCAAAATAGTGGTTTTCCGCCAAAACCGCAAAATAACGGTTTCCCGCCAAATCCACAAAAAAGCGAATTCTCGCCAAAACCGCAAAAAGAAGTTTCGTGCCAAAACCGTAAAATAGTGGTTTCCCGCCAAAACGGCAAAATAACGGTTTCCCGCCAAAACTGCAAAATAACTATTTCCCGCCAAAATCGTAAAAAAGCGGTTTCCCACCAAAACCGTAAAAAAGCGGGTTCCCGCCAAAACTGCTAAATAGCGGTTTCCCGCCAAAACCGCAAAATAACGGTTTCTTGCCAAAACCGCAAAAAAGCGGTTTTCCAAAGCGCTTTCCCGCCAAAACCGTTAGGGATGTCAATCGGGCTGGCCCGGCCCGGCCTGAAACCCGTAAAGCCCGCATATATTTGAGCCCGGCCCGGCCCGATCCGTAAAAAAATCGGGCCTATATTCTAAAGCCCGGCCCTGCCCGGACAGGGCTTTTCGGGCTTTTTCGGGGTTTTTTTTACAAACACAAAAAATCACAATTCTCAATTGAAAATAATTAAAACAAAATATTTATCAAAATAAATCTAAATTTAAATGTATTATATCAAATCCAATTAAATTTAAAAGCAAAAGTTTGATTAAAAAACAAATAAAATTCAAATAAATTGTATTACTAAATAAAACATAAAATCAAAACACTTCAAATCTAGGTAGTAAAGTTCAGATTAGAATCTCTTTCATCGTCTTCTAAATCTTCATCACCATCAAGAGCTACAGATAAAAAAAAGAGTAAAATAATATTAAGTTTTTAGAGGTATAAATCATATAGAAATGTCATTGAAAGTTTATAGATAAAGATTTTAAAAATATGAAGTAAATATAGATGAATGATAATGGTACATGGATCATGAAATGTAAACTCATCCAACCAAGTGCATGTACAAATCAGTGCTTCAACGTTTCTTGGGAAAAGACGATTTCTATATTTATCCAAGACATGCGCACCAACATCAGTGATGCCACTGTAGTTATCGGAATGCTTAGAATATCACATGCCATACGAGCTAACTCACCATAATGTTGTGACTGACACTTCTACCATTATAAAACATCCATGTCTTCATAAAAAGTCAGTTCCAACATATCGTCTTCTAAGTATAGAGTCAATTTAGACTTTCCTTCTTTTGGTACGTTTTTCATACGTTTTGAAATCATATGATAAGCGAAACTAAATTTAATAAGACATACGTAATCAAATAGTTTCGGGCTTTTCGGGCTAGTCCGAGCCCGATCGGGCTAAGCCCGAAAAACACACTAGCCCGAAAGGCCCGATTTTTCGGGCTTTTATTTCTAGGCCCGAGCCCGCTGTTTTTCAGGACCGGGCCGGGCCGGCCCTCGGGCTTTGGCCCTAATTGACACCCCTAAAAACCGTAAAAAGCAGTTTTTCGCCAAAACCGTAAAAAGCGGTTTTCCGCCAAAACCACAAAATAGCGATTTCCTGCCAAAACCGCAAAAAACGGGTTCCCGTCAAAACCGCAAAAAAATTGATTTTTTGCCAAAATCGCAAAAAAACGTTTTCCTACCAAACCCGTAAAAAAATTGTTTTGTATTAAAAATGTTTGTTAGTAATGTGTTTTTAGATTATTTTTTATGTATTACTTTTATAAAAGAAATTATGTATAACAATATTTTTTAGATTTTATCACAGCCATTTCATAAAAAAAAAATCACATTTCATAAAAAAAAAGATTTATTTTGTTTTTAATGCATTAAAACGTTTATTTATTTATTGTTATTTAATGTTTTTTAAAAAAATATTTTAAAAAAATAGAATTATTTCTTTAATCGAATTTTATAAGTTATTTAAATATTAATTTGATCATTATTTAGTTATAAATATACTTTAGATTAAACAAATTGTTATAAACATAGAACATGTCATTTTTGGTTATTTAGTTTTAAAATGTATCCAAATAAAATATGCAAACACACAAACAAACATAACTACATCATATACAATTTTTAGATGCAAAAACTAAATATATAAACAAACTGCGTCTGGATACTGTGTCCAAATACTGTGTCTAGAAACAGTTTCTATATGTGGCACCCAGATTCAGAAACGAAGAGGGCCTTATATTGCTCCTATAAAAGAGAGAGTGAGGCGAGACAATAGAGCATTAAATGTATGTTGAATATTATACAATCCGAAGCTGATCTCGACCGTCCATTAAGCGATAATTATAGTTAGTATTAAACGTATCGATATGCATAAAATGGGATTTGAGATAGAGAAATGTCCAGCTATATTAATGGCGCTACTTCAGTTGGATACATGATAACTAGACAAACTAGGTTAAACGCCCAGAGATAATTTATTGCAAAAAAATTAACGGTAACTATATATATTATTTGCAAAGTTTTTTTTTTTTTTTGCTAAATTGTAAATATCATTAGAAATAAAATACATAGAATATAAAACTACCTAATAAACTTGAAACCTTGGCAAAAAAGAAATAAAAAACCAGACGACAACAGAATTTAAGAAAAACAAGAAATCATCTCAATTAATCCATAGAACCATTAAGTCACGAAACCGCTTTCTTTGTCTTCGAGCTGTGATTGAATTTCGGACAAGCCGATCAATTTCTTTAAAAATAGAAGCTGCTGGGATGGATTGCAGATTGTGTAGGACATTGTTGTGATGCCTCCTGCCGCATGAGCCGTCTCGGAACGGTCCTAGTTGATATTTTCATCCAAGAGAGGAGCTCATCCCACGAAAAGAAAATATGGGGTGTTAGACAGAGCCGCTGCTGGATCAAGGTCCAAATTTCAGAGTTGTAGTCACATGAGAGGAGCAGGTGATCTCTAGTCTCTACAACAGCGGAACAAAGACAACAATGGGTTGGAATCAGCATTCCCCAAGAGGCAAGACGTTCTCTCGTTGGTAACCTATCAAGCTGTGCGATCCACATATGAAAAGCCTGATTAGTAAAGGATATAATAGTCAATAGTAAATCCCTAATCTCTCGTATGTACTCTATATATATTGTAATTACATTCACTTAATGAGTTCATTCAGCCTCTAATCCTATATGGTATCAGAGCTCAAATGATACCTAGAAACCTAAAACTTTGGCCGCCACACTAATCTTTTTTTTTTTCACGATCTTCAATCTCTCTACTCCCTCTCTATGACGACTCCGGCCACCACAAATGAGACCATTGCTGTCTCTGACTCCCAGGCTATCCTTAATGTCAATATGACCAATGTAACGAAGCTAAATGCTTCCAATTACCTGATGTGGAATCGTTAGGTTCATGCCTTATTCGACGGCTATGATCTGGCCGGTTATCTCGACGGATCTATTGAATTTCCATCTCCCACAAACATGGCAGATGGTGTTACCACTGTGAATTCGTCCTACACGATCTGGAAGCGACAGGATAAATTGCTCTACAGTGCTTTGCTCGGAGCTATTTCTCCCTCCATTCAACCGCTTCTGTCTACAGCCAATACCGCATCTGAGATCTGGAGCATGCTATCCTCCACCTATGCTACACGAAGCCGAGGCCATGTTAATCAATTGAAACAACAACTCAAACAATGGAGCAAAGGCAACAAGTCGATCACTGAATATTTTCAGGGATTTACTACTCGCTTTGATCACCTCGCACACCTGGGAAAAGCTATGGATCTCGAAGATAAAATCGAAAAAGTACTTGGAGGTCTTCCTGATGACTATAAAACAATCATCGACCAGGTTGAAGGCAGGGATTCTCCTCCCTCTCTTACGGAGCTTCATGAGAAGCTACTCAACCATGAAGTTAAGCTTCAATATGCCACAGTTCCTGCTCCGGTGATACCTGCTTCAGCAAATGTTGCCAATGTTCGTCCACAGGGCAACAACAATAACAATAATTACCGTGGACAGAATCGCAACAATCGCAATCAACAAACGTGGCAACAACAACAATTTCAACCAAGGCAGAATCAACAAATTTCCAGAGGTTATCAAGGACGGTGTCAGATTTGCGGAATCCATGGGCACAGCGCCAAGCGTTGCTCTCAACTTCCTGGTGGTTCGTTTAATACTCTTCCGCGACAGAACACCAACTACTCGACACCGTGGCAGCCTCGAGCTAATCTCGCTGCAGCTTCTCCATACAATGCGAATACATGGCTCCTTGATAGTGGAGCAACGCACCACTTGACTACAGATTTGAACAACCTGTCTTTTCATCACCCATACTATGGCGGTGAAGAAGTAACTATTGCTGACGGATCAACCATCCCAATCTCGCACACTGGTTTTACTTATCTCCCTACTTCATCGAAATCTCTTCCCTTACGAGATGTGCTTTATGTTCCAGAATCTGATTTCGGTTTACCGTCTATGCAATACTAATCAAGTATCTGTGGAATTTTTCCCGGCTTATTTTCAGGTGAAGGATCTCAGTACGGGGGCCCAATTACTCCAAGGCCGAACCAAGAATGAGCTCTACGAGTGGCCAGTCAATCCATCTCCACCTATCTCCTTATACGCTTCACCATCACCAAAAACAAACCCTTCCTCGTGGCACTCTAGACTTGGCCATCCATCCTTTTCTGTCCTTCAAACCGTTGTGTCAAAGTTTCATTTACCTATTACTACTTCCTTACAAAAACAGTTTGCTTGTTCTGATTGCCTTCTCAATAAAACTCATAAACTTCCTTTTTCCACAAACTCTATTACTTCTTACCATCCCTTAGAATATATCTACACTGATGTCTGGACTTCTCCTACCGTATCAGCTGATAATTACAAATACTATCTCGTCTTGGTGGATCATTACACACGCTATACCTGGTTATATCCACTGGAACAAAAATCCCAAGTACGAGAAGTTTTTATGGCGTTCAAGAGTTTGGTGGAAAACAGATTTCAATCCAAGATACGAACCTTATATTCAGATAACGGAGGTGAATTTATTGCCTTGAAACAGTTTCTGGCTACTAATGGCATATCTCATTTGACTTCACCACCGCACACACCGGAGCACAACGGGATATCAGAACGCAAGCATCGTCATATTGTCAAGACCGGTCTCACACTTCTCAGTCAAGCTGATGTTCCGAAGTGTTATTGGCCATACGCTTTTGCTATGGCCGTTTACCTGATCAATCGTTTACCGACGCCGGTTCTTAATAATGACTCGCCATATGAGAAGCTTTTCCAGCAAGCTCCTAACTATCTGAATCTTCGTGTTTTTGGCTGCCTATGCTTCCCGTGGCTTCGACCATATGCGCGCCATAAGCTTGATGCCCGTTCAGTTCCTTGCACCTTCATCAGGTATTCTCTCACTCAAAGTGCTTACTTGTGTCTTGATAAAGAGACCGGACGAGTCTACACCTCACGACATGTGCAGTTTGTGGAAACGACTTTTCCGTTTGCTTCACCCAAAGAAAATTTGATTCCGACATCAGATGTAGAAATTCACAATCCTCCCCTCGAAATTGTGCTTACTGTCATACCCATAAACCCCTTGCCACTCGTAGCTGCTCCTCCGTCGATGCCCCTGGGCTCAGATCCTCACCAAATACCGGCGTCACCTGCAACAGCTCAGTCACACCCTCCGACATCCTCTGAATCGCGTGAAGAAGGTGATGTTTTACTTACCACTTCTTTGGGTCGTGAATGTATTTTTACAAACCCATTACCATCATGCCCATTACCATCATGCCCATTACCAACAAGCCCAACCATAACAAATATCCAACCAACACAAGAGCCCAATCAAAGCCCAACACCAACACCATCTTCTACGCCAACTTCTTCCCATAATCCCAGAAATTCTTCGCCCCCATCATTACACGAAAATCAACCACCTCCACCACCAGCAAATATCCATCCCATGAGAACTAGAGCTAAAAACCAAATTTCTAAACCCAAAACAAAATTCTCTCTCACCACAATTACTAAACCACCTCCGCAAATACCCACGACAGTGAATCAAGCCATGCGCGATCCTTCTTGGAGAAATGCGATGTCGGCTGAGATGAATGCTCAAATTCGAAACCGTACTTTCGATTTGGTTCCACCGATGCCGGGTCAAAATGTGATCAATACCAAATGGATATTTACTCTAAAATATCGTCCTAATGGTGACCTTGATAGGTACAAAGCGAGGTTGGTCGCACGAGGTTTTAATCAACAACTCGGAGTCGACTATTCTGAGACGTTTAGTCCTGTGGTGAAATCTGTGACGATTCGTACCGTGCTTCAATTAGCAGTGAGTCGATCATGGAGAATACAACAACTTGATGTGAATAATGCTTTTTTGCAAGGGACATTGACGGATAAAGTATATGTCTCTCAACCTCCGGGTTTTGTCGATCACGATCGACCGCATCATGTTTGTCGTCTTAACAAGGCTCTCTATGGTCTCAAGCAAGCCCCACGGGCATGGTATCTTGAATTGAAGAGTTTTCTAGTCCACATTTGTTTTCACAATTCACTTGCAGATACGTCAATATTTGTTCACATTCACGGGAATAATATTGTCTATGTTCTCGTGTATGTGGACGATATCATTGTAACCGGGAGCAGTTCGTCACTTATCTCTACGGTAATTGCCTCACTTGCTGCTCGTTTCTCTCTTAAAGAACCAACTGATTTACACTATTTTCTGGGAATCGAAGCTACTCGTACAGCCCAAGGACTTCATCTAATGCAACGGAAATATATTCTGGACTTGCTCACTAAGATGAATATGGTGAATGCTAAGCCGGTCTCTACACCAATGGCTCCAACACCAAAGTTGATGTTATCCACGGGTTCTCCTATAGACGATCCGACAAAGTATAGAACGCTGCTTGGCAGCCTTCAGTACTTGGCCTTTACTCGTCCGGATATCGCTTATGTTGTGAACAGACTGTCACAGTTTATGCATCAACCTACCGATGCACACTGGCAGGCTGCAAAGAGGGTACTTCGATATCTTGCTGGAACCGTGTCTCATGGGATCTTTTTACGAGCAGATTCGCCTATTACTCTTCATGCTTTCTCTGATGCAGATTGGGCGGGAGATGTTGATGATTTTGTCTCGACTAATGGATATATTCTCTACTTGGGTCATACTCCTATTGCCTGGTCATCCAAGAAACAAAAAGGGGTGGCACGGTCATCAACGGAAGCGGAATATCGAGCGGTTGCTAATACTGCCGCTGAGCTGAGATGGGTTTGTTCTCTCCTAACAGAGCTTGGTGTCACATTACCGACAACACCAGTGATCTACTGTGATAACATTGGAGAGACTTACCTTTGTGCGAATCCGGTGTTTCACTCGAGAATGAAGCATATTGCTCTTGACTATCACTTCGTCCGTGATAACGTTCAATCTGGTGCATTGCGTGTCACACATGTCTCAACAAAGGATCAGCTAGCTGATGCACTTACCAAACCTTTGCAACGATCACGATTTCAAGAACTGCATGGCAAGATTGGAGTTACTCGAGTACCTCTATCTTGAGGGGGCGTATAGAATATAGATATGTAAAGGATATAATAGTCAATAGTAAATCCCTAATCTCTCGTATGTACTCTATATATATTGTAATTACATTCACTTAATGAATTCATTCAGCCTCTAATCCTATACCTAGAACCAGATAGAACTAGACCAACTCATGGTCGTGTTGCAGGGTCTAAGAGCTTGCCAGCTGAGTATCCAATGCATATGTGTTCCTTCCACCACCCAGCTATACGAGTCCTCTTCTTCTGAGTTTGTGGGGAGGTCCATGGAGGTAAGGTGAATGTCAATGATAAGGGCCTGTTCCGACCTTGGAGAAGATAAAATCCAACCATTCGAACCAAGAGCAACGGAGACAGTTGCAGCTTTGGCCAATCGAAAGGATGAGGGTCTCGACTCTCCCATAATTTTGATAAGGGTACCAAGGGGGGACCAACTATCGAACCAGAAGCTTTCCTTTCGACCATTTCTTAGCTCGCATTGTAAGAATTTTTCTGCCAGAGGTCTGGGTTGAAGTATAAAGTTCCAGTTTCATGAGCCCCCTGTTACTTCTTTCAAATCTCAGAAAATTTGTTGCCTAATATGGTGGTTTTGATGCCAGCATACCCACAACGAGTCATCCTTAGAGAACAACAACCAAATAAGCTTTAAACATAAGAAACTACGCAACCCCAATCCCCCTTCTTCCTTTAAGCAAAGTATTTTCTATTTCAGGATTTTTCCTTCGGAATGTTGCTAACCCCGCTCTGGTCGCTTCAGCGATTTCTTGTAGTTAATGGCACTTCAGGTTCGATTGGTTCGTGGCCGATGGATTAAGGATTCCGATGGGAAATGGGAGCATGTGCCAGACCTAACCGGGTTTAACTATATTATTGCGTTAAAAGAGAACTATTTTTTACCATTTTATCAGCCATTAAAAATAAGATATGTGCCTCATCCAGGGATGATGTAGACATTACTGACCGCACTTGATGTTGACGACAAAGACATTGCATTGTTAAGCGATGGTGATGAGATCAGATCAAGGGCATATCGGAGAAGGGAAAGCAGATCGGAAAAAGGGAACATCAGCTTTGTTTGCTGCGCAAGTCATGATCTAGGGCTTGCCTTAGATCGTGTATACTCAGCTGGACGGCGCAGGTATGGACCTATAATGGTGGTGGCTTCGTCTCCAGTGGTGGTGAACGACCGGTGTTGGTGGCGTGGTGGTAAGCGCGGCTCCTCTCCTTCCCACACGTACGGCCGAAAGCCAAGAAGAAGAAAAAGTAGGAAAAAAGAAGGAAGAAGAAGAAGGTGATCGGAAGTAGTGATCGGCGATGAGCTTCTCTCTCTTTCCCTTTCTTTCTCGATGGCAAGGAACAAGGGCGCTCAGGCTTTTTTGTTGAAGGAGATATAAACATGTCTATATATACACACATACAATTGACAAGGGAAAAGAAAAAAGAAAATTGGGTCTGCCAAAACCGTCTGGCCGTTACACTTTTAGTCGAGGAAAAAAGATAGGGCTCACGGATCTTGTGAGAATATCTTGTAGGACCAAAAATTCGCACAATAAGAGGATTTGATTTAATCACGATTACATAAATAAACGGTAAGGAAACATGATATTCATAAAACGATAAAGCATAAATAAATCTAAGGAGGCGAGATGAATCTCTTTCCTTAACTCAAAGAATCTTCCGTAGTGCGACGGTTTATGATAGATCCATGAGTCCCAGGATACAACCAAAGGTATCTGTTATCGCCAACACTCGATAACAGATCTGTCGAACATTGTAACTACGATACTCTTGAATACAGACTTACTCTAAGCGGTAGGGAATTGAAAGAACTTCTGCTAGAACTTTTAGGATGTGTTTTTAGTGTTTCAGAGGATGATTTTTGAGGTGAAAATCGGCCAGTATATATAGGAGAGAGGCTAGGGTTTTTTTCAGACAAGTATAGAATATTCCTCAGAATATTCTAGGAGGCTGCGATTTTTTAAGTCGGCCCGTCGAGTATCGATCAATACCAAGGGGTATCGATCGATACCTACAAAAGTCCACGAGCCCAAAAGGCCCAAGACGCGAGCGGCGCGTGTGGTCTTTTCTTCTATCTTGTTGTTAGTCATTTACATCAATGACATAACTATTCCAAAATATATACAAGAGAAAACATTTCTCAACTAGCATTGTGGGACTTTTGTTCTTCCCACAAATAGTTATAATCAATGAAAACATTTCATTTGAATGGGTTTAACTCATTTATTTTCACACTAACACAATTTTATCAAGCCCGCAAGCTTTGATAAAAAATTTGTTCCAACATATCTCACATCGAAAGTTGAAAGGGACTTTGAATAGTATATAAGGGAATTGGACCAATCCACTAATTGTCAATTGGTTTTGAGTTGGAAACCCATGAAACTTAACATGGTATTAGAGCCCGAACACACGCTGCCCAATCCGAACCGAAATCGATCCGGAGACGTGTGAGAATATCCCACATTGGAAGTTGGGAGGGACTTTGAATAACTTAAAGTCTACTTCCGTTTCTCCACCAAATGAAACAAAATCCTAAGAAAGATACATATTGACTAACAATTAATGTCGACTCTATCCCATATAGAGATGAGTTCTACGGTTCTACTCCATAAATTTGGTTTACTCATGTTTACTCATGATAACAAAGATATGTTTTTAACCTTTAAGGAAGGAAGGACGAAAACATATACGTTGGCAAGATCGTTGTCACTCTGATAATTTTTTTTTGTAAATTTCATTAGAATTATTTGAAGTTCTTTTTTTTATTAAGGAAACCGTGAAGTTTATTAGAATAAATGTTTTAAGCTCAAAGAAGACATGTTTGTTATGAAATACATAACAAAAGATGATGAGACGAAACTTGAGGGGTCTACATCTTTTCTCCTGCGAGAAAACGGCTATAGAAATCCAAGGCTTCATGCGGTTTATATTCTGGAACGGTATGTCCTGAACCCTGTGAAGCAAAAAACATTCACATCAAGATCGTGTAACACAAACATCGTTTTCATTTGTAGAATACGAAAAAGAGTGATTCTTGCCTTGACGGTTAAAAATGTGAGATTGTTGTCATACCCTTGCGTAAACCTGCATTACCAAATTTTTGAAACAGTAAGTTGAAAATCAGATTGATCAAAATCTGAGTTATAAAATTTGGCTATAGAAAAGAATAATGACCCGGCGACTTGGTCATTTGACATCCATGGCCTCCATTCATCGACCACCTTGTATCCCATTGACTTAGTCCATGCTTCAGAGCCAGTATATGGTACACACATATCATGATCTCCGCTGCATGAGTTTAAATTTTATTATACTTTTTTTTTTTAGTAACCTAGGAAGATTTTGAAACATGAAGAAATCGGATATTTTTGCCACTTAAAGTGTCTATCTTGGCCAAGAGAGAATCAAAGATGATGATCGTGGGATTCATTCCCAGGTTTTGACCACTTAAACAACACCACTAGACCATGCCACCTTGGTTTATACACATTTTCTTTAGGTTTATGTTTACCCTTTAAGTATATGGTATATGTACCTGAAAATGAGAGCACGATAGCCACTAAGTGTGAGGTTTCTATGGTATTCGATCATGCTTCCAGCATCATGATCGTAATCGACTTGGCCTGAACACAACTGCCATCTCCCAATCTCGCTTTCCTATCAACGTTTCAGACAGAATTTTAAGATGTCAAAATATATGTTTTCTAGTAAAAACAAAGAGAAATATGTATGATGAATGATATAGAGACCTTTTTAGCATGAACCGCTTTTCTCACCGCTGGATCGTTCAGCCAGGTCGTTGCAACTCTATCGTTCTGCATCGAAACCAAATTTTCACTTTCTAAAGCAGTGGAGAAATACATTTGAGAAGAAATTTATCACAACTAGAAGTAGAACTAAAAATATAGTTTTATCAAAATCTAGCAAACATTTGTGTCTAGTGATCATTTTACTCGTGTTTTTACAATTTGTTTAAATCTATTTTAAATATCCTAATATAAATAGACAAACCAAATGTACATATGAAAATTCGTGTGTAAACAAATGATAATAAGTAGTTTTCGAGTGGCAATCACGACAATACTTAACGAAAACTATTTTCAAACATATATAAGAGGAAGATGAATCATGAAGTTAAGTACTCACAATACAAGAAACTGTGGAGTAAGAAGCTGTGGAGTTAGCAAGTAGTTGAGGCCAACTAGGGACAATGCCTGGACGCACAATGGCACCAAGGGGCCATGCACGTCCAAACATCCTCTTTCTTACTTGCAATGGCCTTTCTGTTTCGCCCAACTTAAGGAAGCTCGGAGGAAGAGATCCGATGTCAAATGCGGATATAGATGTTTCGTGGTAGCACGGTTCTAGAATGTTATATACGTTTAAGAGACTCAAATCCTCTGACACCTTTTCTAGAAAGTTAGCGCATTTGTCACCTTTACTACCCCCATTATAGTACTGTCCTTTGCACGCCGCTTTAGTCTCCTGCCATTTTTGATACACATATTAGATAAAAGCATTGGGAATAAAGGAAACGGTTATAAGAAATTGAGCAAGAAAACCAAACCTCAAAGAGTTCATTAGATATGAGTCCCATCCCATGTGCGAATGGGACTAGAGCGTTACCATCAAACACAGGATCAGTAACTCCATTACCCACCAAATATCCCTGTAACGTATAGGTCCAATATTTTAAGATTCAAGAACCAAAACCCTATAACAAAGTAACATTAAAACAAAACAAAAAAACCCCTAACAAAGTTTGAATTTGAAACAGATACTCAGTTATTATATTCCATTGGTCGTACCTTGAAGTTGATAACCGGCCTTGTCACATTCTTATTATTCTTACTTGTTTTGTTTCTTTTATTTATTCTCATCACATTCTTATTTCCTACAACAGAACAAGAAAATGAAGAGAAAAATCGGTTTTTGCTAACATTTTGAAAGGAGTTAAAAATGATGTTAAAAAGATAGATAGATAATGACCTTTGACAACTTCGGAGGCAAGAGTTGGCACATAGATACCGGCGTATGATTCTCCTGAGAGAAAGAACGGATTTGACTGAAACTCCGGAAACATCTTGAACCACTGTTGAACATTGGATCTAATGGTTAATTTTCTTGAATTACACACACAACACAAGGAACATTCTTTGACAATTTGTTACATTCTTATTTCACCTTGACAAGGAATGCGTAAGAATCAGATGCGGTTTTTGTATCATTAGTTTTATAATCAGACTTATCCTTCGAGTAAGAGTACCCCACACCAACCGGGGAGTCAAGGTATATAATGTTAGAAACCTGACCAAAACAAAAAAAAACATTTCAAAAGATTTAACAATTTATTATTTAATAAATAGAAAAGAACATGTGTTATGTTTATCAAAAACTCGTTGTTCTTTCTTTCACCTTAGACCAACTAAAACGATTGAGATGCAAACGATGTGCTGTTGTCTTCGTTGGTTCGAAATTGAAAGGACCTGCAATAGTATCGAATTAGATGTTACATGCATATATATTATCTTCTTTCTTTAAAATCGACATAAATCTTTTTCTTTTTTTCGTTACAAGCCATTACACTCATGCAGTTTTTAGAAAGCTGTAACAATCAGTGATAAAATTACGGGTTTTTTTTTGGGTTAAATGTTAAATTTTATACCAATTTTTGTTTTTGAGAGAAGGTTACAGAGATGACAAGAAAACATAAAAACCTAAAGCTAATGAAATGCAAACAAATTATAGCTCAAATAACCGGAATACGGAATTAGCCGAGATAACAAGCCAAGAATACGACAAATTGCGCGCAAAGGAGGGATAGGAAGCCTGCGTAATCGCAAAGACGGAAATCAAGCATATTCAGACCTCGTAGTTACCGTTTGGACTGACTTCAATGCTTAGCAAATATCAACATAAATCTTGGATCAAAATAAACCTAATTCTTAAAATTTTGTAGAAAGCGAGTTTTTTTTTTTTAAGACGTTTAGAGTGGCTAAAATAAAAAAAACGCGATCCCTACTCAAGTATCTTGCGCTTTTGACACAAGAAAGGTTATATAAAGCTTACCATGCTCGTAGATAAATCCATCCATGCTAGAGCAACCTGGACCACCATTAAGCCAAAGCACAACTGGATCACCTGAAGCATTTCTCTCTGATTCCACAAAGTAATACCACAGATTCTTATTACGCTCCTTATCTATTGCCACATACCTTATATCACATACCAAATTCCATTAGAGAAATTATAATATATAGGAAGAAAATCAAGAATCAAAATGCATGAAAAGATGAAAAATTTTGTAAGCACATAGATAGATTGAATTTACCCGGCATAGTGTTTAGATGGAAAACTACCGTTAAAGCCAGGAAGTTTGGTGACAAGAGCAGATTCAGGAGCTGACTCTGTTATTGCAAATCCCAAAGACAACAATATTAAAGCAACAAGAGCTTCCACTAACCCACCCATTTTGATAAAGAACATAGACTCACAATTACAATCGAAAGCTATGTATCATATATAAGAGTTGTGTTATTAACTATATATAGGAAAAAATCTAGGGAATTTAATGAAATTTGCTTGATGTGTTAACAATTAATTAGTCAGTAAGAGGAAAAAAAAATAGAGTAAGAAAGTGAAAATAAGGAAAAAATAATTGTAAAATGAGATAATAATCTCTAAAAAGAAAAGAATACTTCAAACAAACAAAGAAAAAAAAACTTAAAAGAACACATTTATACTATTAAAAGGGAGATAATGGTAACGCATCATGATCCAATCAAATATTCTTGTGTCATTATACTTTTAGATCTTTAATATTTGTGTTGTTAGATTAGATACTATGATTGCAAAATATGAAATTCATACAATGTATTTTTTTTCAAATACAAAAATAGTTCTTGTTTAGGAGATTTTTCGTCCTCTCGAGAGCAAGTCTCCTACAAAACAGGACGTGAAGATCCGGAAAACACGATGGATGAGTGTTTTTTGATGGCTCTCCGACGCCCAAGTTAGAAAACGTACAAAAAAAAACCACAGAGTGGTGAATCGGAGACTGGAAAGAATGATCAAAAAATGAAGTGAAGGAAGAGGATCCACAACGGTGTTATATGGTGGGTTTTTTGTGGTGAAAGAGAAGAAAACAAGAGTTTGGGTGAGGAAACTCTACGGTTTAGGAACATACATGGAGATGGCCGGAAAGTCTAAGACTTGGAATCTCGGAAAGAAGGAAGGTTAAGTATTTCAAAGTAGTAAGCACACAGATTTCAAAGCGATTTATATGAAGGTATGAGAAAAGTGTGAACCCCTTCTCATTCGAGAAGGAGAAGTATTTATAGAATTTTACCTTATCCGAGATAGTATACCGGGTCGGATCCCGGATGGTCGGGTTGATGGGTCGGGTTTGGATCCGTTGAATGGGTTTTGTACCTAGAGTGTGTCTGACTTCTCGCATACTTTCTTTGGTTGTACGCGCATGTTACTCGACCAAGCTTTGCTGCGTCACTATCTCTCTCAGTGTACGGCCTTGGAAGCAGCGGATTAGGCGCGGTATGGGCATCTCCCATACCATTGCTCTTCCCTATGTTCAGAGTATTGTCACTTTCACCTATCAGATGTGAATAGAAGGCATTCATTGCATGATCTGTAGGTTTTAATATATTATAATTGCCGATCGGAAGGAAAACTCAAGTATTGAAATAACTATTCTCGTCCAAACAAATTGTGTACATGGCCCGAGTCCCTTGATACCAGGGATCAAGTTGTCGGGGGTTCCCCGTCCAGTGTGCGCCTTGCTCCTTGTACATGTGTGGATTATTTTTTCTCGACCCTGACTTCTCCAGATTACTGATCTTCGGACGAGGTAAAAAAAGAATAACCGCTCACTGCTCCTGAC
Source organism: Eutrema yunnanense (assembly GCA_002933935.1). NCBI lineage: Eukaryota > Viridiplantae > Streptophyta > Magnoliopsida > Brassicales > Brassicaceae > Eutrema > Eutrema yunnanense. The sequence goes on along the minus strand of PKML01048600.1, from coordinate 438,261 downwards.
CACTCAGCCCCTAGTATCCCCATGCATGATAGTGTGGCTTGTACTGTCAGATACATGGAGCACGAAGGCATGTGGTCTTAGCTGGATCTCTTGGTTTCGTAGGTTCCAAGGTCCAGTTTGATCGTACCTGCAAAAAAGTCATGGACAACACGTAATTCGTCCACGTAGAAAGGACCATATTTATCCCAAACAGTTCTAAAATATTATAGTAACATAGTTTTGCCTTTTAAACATTATAACTAGGTTTTACATCCACGCTACGCGTGGGTATTGTTTTTAATATTATTTTGGTAAAAAATCATATGTGAGTAATTATATTTATTGATATATTATTTTATGTATAATGGTGATTGTAATAATATATATTAAAAATATTACAGTTTTAATCTCAATAATTATATATAGTTTGTGAGGTTTCAACGGTCTTGTTTTGAATATATATATGTCATGTTTGAAAAACATATTATATGATCGAACATTTATAAGTTAGTATATCAAAATCAACTAAAAGTGCAACAAAGTAATCAAATGATATTTTAATAACCATAGTATTGACACGAAGATAAAATATTATACATCATTCCCATAAATCAAGAAAATAAGTTTTTTTTTTTTATCATTTTTAGTCTTATCTTCGTTATATATGTTTTGTATGCAAACAACAAAAAAATTATAAAGTTATTCTCTTTCCTTAGCTAATTTAACAAATACAAATTTCTGATTTAATCTGCTAAATTGAAAAAAAAACTAATAAACACAACTCTTGCTTTCACATTCATGACAACTTTAATTTTGAAACTAAGACAATAGATGAATATGAAATGAATTTTGAAACTAAGTTAAAATTACAAAAGATCGATAATTTTTTGTCAGTTTTATCTTGAAGATGTAAAGATCAGACTTTTGTCTGGTAGCATATTGGTTTGTGATAACTTTTAAATGATTTTTCAATAATTGTACATTACTTCTTCCAATCATAGTGAATAGGTTTTTTCATTATATTCATTTTCATTCTCGTTATATCTGTTTTCTATCAAAACAAAAACAAAAATGCAAAAGTCAAAAATTATTTTCCTTCCTTAACTATTTTAATCAATACAAATTTTAATTTAATCTACAAATCGAAAAGCAATGTAATAAACACAACTCTTGCTCTCATATCTATAGGAAAAAATTAATTTTGAAACCAATATATAAACAATATATGAATATGATATGAACTTTGAAACAAAGTTATAATAACAAAATCCGACAAAATAAATATATTTTTTAAAAATATTACATTGTAGAGATAGAAGCAGGAATTTTATCTGGTGACATATTGGTTGTGGTAAATTTTCAATGGTTTTTCGATGAGATCATAAACCTAAGCGATGAAGATTTAATTCTCATACTTAAGGACCATGGCAAATAATATTGAAGTAACAAACATTATTTTATATCTGAGAAAATTGGTTTACACAGTCATTTTTTCTTATAGTCGTCTTTCTCAATCCATGGGTGAATTCTTTCTCATGTTGTTCTTTTTTTTTTTCCATCAGAGCATAGCTTTGATCAAGAAGATAATTAAATAGGCAAAATCAATACCCTTAGATGCATATAGCATCAACTTTTATTAGTAATATATTTTATTTTGACATATAATTTCCTTTTTCTTTTTTTGTTTGTTAAGATTTTTTATGTTGATTTTCTATAGAGTTAGTATAAATATCAAGTTAATTTATTTTTCAATAATTTTTTCTTTTGTCAATTTAGCTCATTTGATATTTATTTAGATTTTTGATATTTTGTTAATTTAGCTCTTTTGATATTTATTTTCATTTTAAGAGATGATTTTTTGGCATATAATTTTCTTTTTCTTTTTTTAGTTGTTATGTTTTTTATGTTAATTTTCATATAGGTATCATAGATATCAAATTAATTTTCTTTTAAATGATTTTTTTCTTTTGTTAATTTAGATTTTTTGACATTTATTTCTATTTTAAGAGACAAATTTTTGGAATTTTTGACATTATTTAAAATATAATTAAAATGCTGATTTGACATATTTTAATTGGTCATTTAAAATTCTATGTGAACATTCTTAGATGCATATAGCATTAACTTTTATTAGTACTAGTGATCGGGTCCGCGCCTGGCGCGGACTAATATGTTTGATTAACTTATTATTTCAAATAATTGTTTTTATGTATATTCATCATGTGTTTTATACATGATATTTTTTTTTAGATTTTCAATTTTTTTTCATAAATATATATTTATCTTAAATAGAGTAATCTTTCTCCCTAATTTTTTTTATGTATTAATTACCTTTTATTACATATTAATGTTTTGGTAATTTGTTGTATGTATTTTTGATATATTTTAAAAGTTTTACGTTCGCGTGTTGATTCCTTATTATCCGATGCTATATTTTGTTTTCGAGGTTATAAAAAACCTAAGAGAGAAGAGGAGATACCTTGAAGGTTTGGAGTTTAGGTTAATAAAAATGATCTATATATATAGCAAAACATATAGGGTTTTAGATTTTTTTTAAAAAACGTTAGCTAAAAACCATAACGTTTTTAAAAAATTGGCTAAAAACCCTAACGTTTACGGTTTAGTATACTATAAACCGTCTTTAACCTATGCGGTTTTGTATAATAATAACCATAAAATCGAAAATTGGTACAATTTAAGTGGACCGTACACATCATCAAAGTTAGACGAATAAGAATACAACACATAAGCCATCGATTTTTAAAAAAGGATATTAACGTCATTCCGCAGCCGAAATTCGCTGTAAGCGCAACACCTAAGCAAATCACTACACAAATAAGTATATAGATAAGGTTTTCTTTTGACATATATATATATTTTTTTTTTGGTAAAGCTTTTGATGTTGATTTTCCATTGAGTTATCATAGATATCAAGTTAATTTTCTTTTAAATGATTTTTTTCTTTTGTTCATTTAGAGACACGATTTTTTGGAATTCTTGACATTATTTAAAATTTAATTAAAATGCTGACTTGACATATTTTAACTGGACGTTTAAAATTCTATGTGGACACCATTAGAGTCTTATAGCATCAATTTTTATTAGTAATAATAGATTAATTATTTATATTTTATACTATATTGTATATTTTATTTGATTGAGTTCACAACCATATTGGGATTTTGTATCATATATATGAGATTTGTTGAATCCACAAGTATTGTTTATTATTTTTTCTCTAAGAATTAATGATTATAAATTTATATCTATCATTGTTGGCCGAAAATTAATTCTTCTAGGCAATGTTGAATAAATGGTTAAACGTTAAATGGGCAGCAATCCAACATCTAATGTCTAAAATGCCTAATCGAAATCCAGCAATGTTGGAGAAATGGTTAAACATTCGAGTGGATTCATATAAGCTAAGTGTTTTTACTCTTTGTTTCTCATGTAAACCTTGATTGATTCTAGTAAATTCATAACTAACGGTCTCAGTGAGACGTACGTGGTGTCTTATTGACATCACTAAACTTGTGTGGTCCTTTCTTTCTCTTTCTCTTTCTCAAAACTTGTTATATCCTCTAAACCTAATAGTTACCCAAACAAACAACAATCTTTCACCCAAATTCTGCATCCAAGCCATCCAAGATCTCACTTTTATTTTATTTTTATCCCAAGTAAGTAAAACTTCGACGATCACGCCGTGAGTATTATTGAGAACCAATCTCAGCCGTTAACTTAGCTAAACCTCTAAACAAATCTTTTCTCTTTTCTTTTATGTATTATATCCCTTTTGCTTCTTCTTCAACTCAGAGCCTTACCCTCTCAATTCTCCTTCCTCGCCGGTCCACGGCGCCATTTCACGGTGGCGCTTCAGCCTTCTCCGCCACTTTTGTATCATAAAAATCCAATCTTTGTTCAGAAAATATATAAAAAGAATGGCTTTCATCGCCTCTTTCTCTTTCTCACCACCGGCTATACCCAAACAGACGCTTTCCGATTCTCATCTTCCCGCTAAATCGCGGTGCTTCAGTTGTCCATTGCGGTCTTCTCGTTCTTCCTTCTCTTCTACCGATTCGTCATCGCCTCTTAGTAAATTTCTAGACTTTAGACTGCGGCGGAGAAGCGGCGGCGAAGTAGCGTGCTCAACGACGCCGTTTATGGGGAGAGTGGGTTTGCAGTGGAGAGATGGGAACATGTCTTTGTTATCTTTCTGTGGAGGAACCGATTCTCCGGAGAAGACTGATTCGTCTCAGGTTTTGTCCGCTTTGCTTCCGTTCGTCGTCGCTCTCACCGCCGTCGCTGCTCTCTCCTACCCATCGACTTTCACCTGGTTTGCTTACATTCTCTCTCTCTCTCTCTCTCTCTCTCTCTCTCTCTCTCTCTCTCTCTCTAGCTTAGCCTTTGACACTTCGAATTGTTAATCTTGAAGCATCACAGCTTCTTGTATGCGTTTGTTGTTTGTTGAAGCATTCTGTTTCTAAGATTGTAATCTTTATGACTAATTGAACAACTGATAAGAGTATGTTATATCTTTATGCATATATGTTCTTACAAGATTGGTGTTTTTAGCTTAGAATGAACATATGTTTCAGGAGAATCAACAAGAAAGTCTGTGGCTTTTTAACTCAGTTTTTTTCCTGCTATACTGCTTCTTTGCTCTGTTTTCAAGTCATTTGCTGTTTAGAGAATCCGAGTTTTGAATGGGGGATTTAAGATGAATATCAGATGAAACGTTTTCAGGGTATCTAAAGAATTGTATGCTCCTGCTCTTGGAGGGATAATGTTATCCATCGGAATCCAGCTCTCGATTAACGATTTTGCTCTTGCATTCAAAAGGTAACCGATCATTCTTCTTACCTGCTTCTTGTGGAGTTTAGTTAAGCAGATTCCTAAAACTCTTGAGAATTTTTTTATTTTTGGTTGCAGACCAGTGCCACTATCTGTTGGGTTTGTTGCTCAGTATGTTCTGAAACCGCTCCTCGGGGTTTTAGTTGCTAATGCCTTTGGGATGCCGAGGACCTTCTATGCCGGTTTTGTACTCACGTGTTGTGTGGCAGGGGCTCAGTTATCTAGCTACGCGAGTTCTCTGAGCAAAGCAGATGTAGCCATGAGCATTCTTCTCACTAGTTGTACTACTATTGCCTCTGTGCTGTTTACTCCACTGCTAAGCGGTCTTCTTATCGGATCTGTTGTTCCCGTTGATGCAATTGCCATGTCCAAGTCCATACTTCAGGTAACAAGGTTTAGCAATACGATTTTGAAGAACCAATCATCGTTCTCTTTTGAGGTCCATCGTGCTTTTACCATCTGTAGGTGGTGCTTGTTCCAGTCACTCTTGGCCTTGTGTTGAATACTTATGCAAAGCCCGTTGTCACTCTTCTTCGACCTGTGATGCCGTTTGTTGCTATGGTATGCACTTCATTGTGCATTGGAAGCCCGCTTTCGATAAACCGAAGTCAGATTCTTTCAGCAGAAGGGATTCGATTGATTCTTCCAGTTATTACATTCCATGCAGTAGCATTTATTTTGGGGTATTGGTTCTCTAAGATCCCAGGCTTACAGTAAGCCATCATCTATCTTCTTTTTGTTTCTTCAACATTTTCCAAAATCCATTGAACTTTGAAAATCTATTGGGTTATGTTGTTGAATCTTTCCACCAGGCAAGATGAAGAAGTTAGCCGTACGATCTCCCTTTGCACAGGAATGCAAAGCTCCACATTAGCCGGGCTTCTTGCAAGCCAGTTCCTTGGTAGCAGCCAAGCCGTACCAGCAGCTTGCTCTGTGGTTGTAATGGCCATAATGGGTCTATGCCTTGCCTCTTTCTGGGGCAACGGGTTTCGAATCAGGGACATTCTTTCCCTACTAACACCGCAAAGCAGTGGCCATACCGCTGAATCATGAGCAGTATCAGCAGAGCCACAAACCTGTAAAGCAAAGGAACCACACCTTGAGACATTCATCGCAATTACTTTCCGGTTTTGAAACGATGCACAAACTGTAACTGTATTTGGGAAGTAAAGATAAAAAAAAAAGGTTTAGAGGGGATGGTATAGCCGTATAGGTAGCCTAGACATGCTCACATTACATGTAAGTGTTCATCCATCATAGTCTACTAATTCATGATATAAAAAGGTCAACTCTTATATCAATAATTCAGTGCAAGCAAATACAGAGAGACCAATGGAAAAGTTGTACAATGCAAGAGACAACTCACAAAAGCACTATGAAAGAAAAAAAAAACTGAGATTTTGTTATTGGGTGGACTTGATATTGCTGCTTGAATGTTCACCATCATCAGCAACACAATGATCAGTCTGTTTGATTGGGTACTTGATGGCATTGAGCTCGAGCTTGCGAAGAGCGGCTTTGCCTAAATCGACCCCACAGGCATCAGAAAGCCTCACCAAATACAACAACACATCTGATAACTCTTCTCCAAGATGCACTTTCTCTTCTTCTTTCCAATCTGGAAGTCCTCTTGCCACTTCCCCTTTCCATTGGAATATCTCTGATAGCTCTCCCACTTCACCCACCTGCATTTTTCGATTACACTTAATGAAAATCATTTCTAAAGCAACAAACACACAAGAAACTGTTGACTTGGTTTGTAGGACAAAAACGGCTTTTTTCTAACTTTGTTGCCACATCAAAGTTAAACTCTACTCAAGAAAGGAACAAAATCACATGTTTTTCTCGTTGGTTATTTTAATTCGAAATTGGTTTTCTCTTGACACAGTCACACTTCGAGCTTCCACTTGCAATTCAATTCCAAGTTGGTAAAAAGCCACAATTTTCCCGATCAAAGCAACCATTTTTAGGTTGGTTTTTACTCAGAAATTGAAAAACATACAAAAAGATCAAATTTTCATGGACACCAACTCGAAGATCCATGAGATGGAAAGGAAAAAAAAAACAGAACAGACTTTATAGCAAAAGAAGCCAACTTTTTGTTTATCAGAACATCAAATTAATCAAGACCCATTTCAATTTTCATGTAATTCATGGATCATAATTGGAAACCGAACAATCATTGATTCCACTATTTTTTCTAAAAAAGATATAAGAGACTAATCCGAGATTTACAGATAAATCAAAGAGAAATGGAGTAAAAAAGATACCATCGCTAAGAGGAGATTCCTTGGGCTGTGAAATTTCTCCCAATCTCTAGCTTTTGCAAAATCATCCATTTTCTTACTGAGAGTTTCAAGAGAAACCACTTCCTTCTCTTCTCCTCCTTCTTCTTCTCCCCTTTTCATTACACACTAAGTAGAAATCAACTAAACGCTAAGTACCTTATAGACAAAGGGGAAAACCAGATTTATAGAAGAAAAATGTGATAATTATTATGAAACCACCATTACACGATTCGATTCCCTACTTTATATATAAGAAACTTTTGATTGAGAGTGAGAGAAACGTAGAGAGGATGACCGGTTACCGGATGTTGCCTGTTTAAGCGAGATTTACAGATATACTGGCTTATCAAGGTAATAAGAAACCGACATGTGGCAGTCGTGTTTTAATCTGCGTCGTCGTGGCTCTGCCCTATAGGGGACTGGGGAATAATTATCTGGTCCCACTCATATTTTTCCGAAGAGTGTTTATTTCCGATGAGAACTCTCTCTCCCGGCGAAAATTCCGGTTATCAACCGGTGATTGTCCTCCTATCCCACGGTATGAAGGTAATTGACTTGGGTGTCTTATCCTGAAATCATTGGAATAAACACTTTACTCGAAGGAATATGGATTTCCACAGATCAAATGTTTGAGACATTATTGTATTCAGAAGAAATTTTTGACATACGCAAGAATATACAGAGTCAAAACGGGAGTAATATAAAGTCTACATTATTCACAAAGACGCGAATACAGACTAATTAGTATCGTGTCGACATTCTGAAGCATGTAACAGATGCAATGGCCTTTCCTTGTACGATTTGGAAAGCAAAAAAAGCAATGTCAATCTGGCATACATATCGTATCAGAGTAAGACGAAGAGAAAATAAGGAAAATAACAGCATACAATGTCTGTTAGCGTGTAAGGCTTATCTCGAAAGGAATCAGCGTTAAAATTCGTGTTCTAATTATTTGTCTTCAGCATATGGCGCATATAGCTGCTTATGTAATAATTTGTACTTCGATGTTTTATATTCGACATTGTAACAATGCTTGTACTCTGGTTTTTTGATATATCATGGTTTTTACCCTGTTTAAGCCATGATATAAGTCCTTTTTATAGAGTCTTTCTAGTGTTTTGTAGTCTTTTAGAGTCTTTTACAGGTCTTAGCACGAATTGGAGCATTATTGAAATTATTGGAGTTCTATGGAGCATTCTGGAGCGAAAGTGAAGTCTGATGACTAAGTGTCCGATCTGAGCGACAAGCATCGATCGATACCCCCTGGTATCGATCGACACCCATCGGAGAAATCATGGGCCGCGACTTTTTATGAAGTTTTGGAGAATTGCAAAAGTGCCCAGAAGACTCTGATAATTACAAGAAGACCCCAAGTCGTGATTTAGGTTATAAATAGGATTTTACAGCCACTTGTTTAGGCTATGCTTTTTATTACTTTGGTTTGAGACAAGTCTGATTTCCCTTCGTCCGAGATCAAATCTTTAAACCTTCTTTGATTATTTATTTGATGATTTATTCAATTATGTCTATTGATTCAATTGCCATGTCTGAGTAGATCCACCTTAGGTTTAGGGTTTTCTCATAAAGGATTTCTTTGAATGCTAGGTTAATTATATATTTAGGATTCACCATCTAAATTAGTTCTTCGCTTAGGTTGTGTTCAAAGCTAATTCTAGGTTGACGAATCTGGAACTTAGATCTTAGGATAATTAATTAGGCACGAGAGTGCGATTAATTACCTGATAGAACCTAAGTGAGCAAATTGGTTATTCGCAAAGAAATTTGGTTTAATTGATTTGTGAACATATCAAACCTGATATTAAAGCTGATTTAGACTTTAAGATTCGCAAAGAGATTTGGAATCCCTAGGATTTGGATTTAGATAATTCTCGCAACGACAGTTGGTTAATTATACTTTAGTGATTTGAGTTCAAGAACCGCGCTAAATCTGAATCATGTTAGTTAGTTTA
>PKML01048600.1:399022-429161 GCA_002933935.1 Eutrema yunnanense | reverse complement strand
TTGATTCAATTGCCATGTCTGAGTAGATCCACCTTAGGTTTAGGGTTTTCTCATAAAGGATTTCTTTGAATGCTAGGTTAATTATATATTTAGGATTCACCATCTAAATTAGTTCTTCGCTTAGGTTGTGTTCAAAGCTAATTCTAGGTTGACGAATCTGGAACTTAGATCTTAGGATAATTAATTAGGCACGAGAGTGCGATTAATTACCTGATAGAACCTAAGTGAGCAAATTGGTTATTCGCAAAGAAATTTGGTTTAATTGATTTGTGAACATATCAAACCTGATATTAAAGCTGATTTAGACTTTAAGATTCGCAAAGAGATTTGGAATCCCTAGGATTTGGATTTAGATAATTCTCGCAACGACAGTTGGTTAATTATACTTTAGTGATTTGAGTTCAAGAACTGCGCTAAATCTGAATCATGTTAGTTAGTTAGTCTGCATTCATTGATTTCTTGAGAAAAACCCTATGCCTATATTTTCCTGATTGAATACAACTCTTTTATTTCTGCACTGCTTTTAATTACATTTTCTTGGCTTAGCTTAATTCTTAACTATATAATATATTGCGCGTTCTGTGAGTCTTCTGTGGTTCGACCCCTAGCTTTACTATAACAACTGCTTTAGTACTTTAGGGTATTAAATTGAGCATATCAATTTTGGCGCCGTTGCCGGGGACTCAATTCGCCATTAGATTTTAGTTTAGAATTTCGACTAAGTTCGTCGGTATCGATCGATACTCTGTAGTATCGGTCGATACTCGTCGTCTTCTTTTGTTGGTATCGATCGACACCAATTGGTATCGATCGATACTCAACGTGTTTTTCTGGTTACTTACGTGCTTTGCCTAGTGTTTTGTTTGCAGGTGTATGCATGTTCGTGAAACCAAAAGCAACAAGAGCACACAGCTAGTTGAACTATCACTGGAATAGCTAGCACTTGTGGAACGCACAAACAGAAAGACCAAGCAAACATCAGGGATGAACAACCCTGTGGTTTTAAGAGCTGATGAGGCTGGAATTCTGAGAGACCAAGAGGGTCATGTGTGTAATGAGAGAGGGCAGCGACTCGATGAGGCTGGAAACGTCGTTATCCCTGCTGCTATTATTGAGATTGTCGCGCCAGCTGGGCGCGGCAACGTTGGCGATGCTGCAGGTGTTGGAGCTAGGACAATTGGTGAGCACAATAGGCCTGATCAGTTCTTTGCCAATCGAGCTGCGATTCGCATACCGACTTTTCAGAGGAATGACTTCGAGCTGAAGCCTGCGTACTACGCTCTTGTAAGTCAGAGCCCTTTCCATGGCCTACCTCATGAGCATCCCATGGATCACATCGAAAGGTTCGAGGACTTGGTCACAGGGATGAAATACAATGGAGTGCCAAACGAGTTCCTATTTTGCAAACTCTTCCCATACTCTCTTGGTGGAGAGGCTGCTTATTGGCTGAAGCAGTTGGCTCCTGATTCTCTAACTACATGGGATAAGACGAAGAGAGCATTCATGTGCAACTTCTACGATGATGCGAGATCTGAAGAACTCAGGAACAAGATCTCCCAGTTTTCTCAAGGTCCAACAGAGGGACTCAAAGCAGCTTGGATTCGTTTCAAATAATATCAGAGGGATTATCCACACCATGGGTTCAATCAGGTTCAGCTGCTTGGCATATTCTACAGAGGGATCGACTGGAGGTACCAGATGGCTCTGGATACCGCGAGTAATGGGAATTTTAACACAAGATATCCAGATGATGCAGTTGTGCTAATTGAGAACTTGGTGTCTAGCAATAGCACCAAGAATGCTGATTTCGACAGGAAGAAGCAAGCTGCAGGAATTGATGGGTCTCAAATTGCTGAAGTTCAAGCAAAGCTGGATATTTTGCTCGGGAAGAATCAGAAAGGGGTCCACTTTGCTGCTGAGAATGAAGTAGAAGATTGTAACTACGTTCTGGATTTCAGGGTCAGCAATTTGGGTACAACAACAACAGGAATTTCAGCAACAACAATCGCAATTACGGGAACTCTTCGTACCAGCCCTTCCCTCCCAAGTCCGCAGATAACGAGATGAAATCCATGATGGAACATATTCTTCAGGGACAGCAGAAGTTGCAGGTGGATTTCAATGGGAAGTTTGACTCGCTGTACACTGACCTGAATGGGAAGATTGACCATCTGAATGGGAAGATTGACCACCTGAATGGGAAGATTGAAGCTGTCAGTCTCTCCCAGAGGAAGCTGGAAACTCAGGTCGCTCAAACCGCATCAGCTGTGCAGAGGCAGGAAGGTTTTCTTCCAGGGAGAACTGAAAATCCAAGAGCACACGTCAATGCCATCAGCTCACGTGCAGAAAATTTCAATGAGGTTCCTGAAATCGCACAAGAATCGATCGATACTCCCCAGTATCGATCGATACCAGCCCAGACGTCTGCTCGAATGGATCCAAAAACCCGTGTATCGATCGATACCCCACTGGTATCGGTCGATACTGAGGCGATTTCTGAGGAGACACATGAGATTTCGACTGAAGCAGCATGATTCAACATCGCCCAATTTTGGGAAGACCAGGAAACCGAGTATCATGCACAGATAGCTAAGGAACGAGCTGAGAAAAGAGCTCGCAAACCCAAGAAGGTGAATCATGTTCCTAAACACCTCAGAGATCCTATCACTCCAAAAGACCTGCGTGGTTTTGAGAAGAGAGTACGAAGGATTCCCCACTCGTTCACTTTTGAAGAAGCTCTAGAGGACTGGCCTCTGCTGAGTCACTTCAAGGATTGCAGAGAAACCGAGGAAGAGATCAAGGCACTCTTCACTAAAGCCAGAGCTACACCTACACCTCCAAAAAGACAGTTGACTAAGAGAGAAGACCCAGGGATCTTCTCAGTTCCATGTTCTATCTCTGGAGTCGAATTCAAAGAGTCTCTCGTTGACTCAGGAGCCTGCGTCAATGTCATGTCCAGGGCAATCGCAGAGAGATTGGGTGCTGATATTCAACCTCCAAAGACATCTATCACGTTCGCAAACGATACCACCTCTCTTCCATATGGGGCAATTACTGATTTGATGATCACAATAGGAGATTGCCTGATTCCTACTGATTTTCAGGTTGTAGAGATGAATGCAAAATCTCGTACGCAGTTGATTCTCGGAAGACCGTTCATGGCTACAGTTGGTGCGATTATGGACATACCCAGCAAGCGCATCTCTTTCTCATACATTGACAAGGAGGTGTACTACACAGCCATCCCTAGAGGAACTCCTACGCGTACCTCTTGCATCGATGCTGTGATAGGAGCGACGTTGATATCGTATCCTTTGGAAGAGCCTCCTGATGAGCCTACTGTCGCAGACATTCCAGCGGAACCGCCCTGCATTCCCAAGGAAGTTGCCAAGAAGACTAAGGCAACAAAGAAGAAGGCCACGAGCAACAAGGTCGAGGATCCCCATATCACATTGATTCCTCAGAAGTGCGATGGGAATTCGATTGAGTATAAGGTCAAGTGCAAAGGAGTTTCCAAACCATTCTCCAAGGCTAGGATCCTTCTTACTTCTGAGCTGAAAGAGAAAGGACAGGAGTTCATGGACAGCATGCTGAGCAGAACGCTGAAGATAGCGATGTCAAGTTGTGGAGCCTATTTTGATGCAAGCTCTCAATCTTATCCAGCCTGAAGGGCGTTACAGTCAAGCTATTGACGTTAAACGAGCGCTTGGTGGGAGGCAACCCACTGGTGAGTCTGTTTTTGATTCGTTTTTATTTTTAGTTTCGGTTGTTTTGAGTTTGTGTCAGGATAAACAAGGAGCAAAAATCCGAAATCGCATAGCATCGATCAAAACCACATTGGTATCGATCGACACTAATCGCGGAAGAAAGGTTCGTCAAGTCGATTTAAGCCTGGTATCGATCGATACCAGGATGTGTGTCGATCGATACTTGACTTTCCAGCAAGGTAACTTCTTGTTTCTCTTCGTTTATCCTCTTCTTTTGTTTTCTTTCACTGACTCTAGGCTAGATAACACTGGGGACAGTGTTGTTCAAGTCTGGGGGAGGTGTCTGCTGACATTGTGTTTGTTTTTCTTGTTTTTCTTCGAGTCAGTCGTTTTATTGAGTCAAAATTTGTTGGAGATAATGATCATGTGCTTGAGCTATTGATTTGATTTTGTTTTTGAGTGCACAGTGTTACAGGATCAGTTCTAGATCGACTAATGAAAAATCCAAGGACTGACCAGTTGACTAGAAAACATCCATGTCTCCAGCAGAGTTTTTCTGAAATCTGAGCCAAATTTTTGCACTTCATCAATGTGGTTAGTGTTCATAGAGCTTGATTCATCATTCATATCTGATAAAGGAACCCATAAGTTTAGATTAATAGTATCTCTCTCCCCTGTTATAAGTTGATAGATAAGAGCATAAAAGATTGAAATGATTTTCTTCTGAGTAGAGGGTTAGAAAAATTTCCAGCGATCCCATTATTCTACTTAAGAGGGAATGATCACACAAAGGTTTGGAAGCGAGACTAGGATTTTCCTATGATGCCATTATTCGCCTACATCCTTTGATACATAGAGAGGGAAGAACCGGGGATTTGGTGGCAAACACCATCAGTACTCGCTTCTCATACCTTAATATGTATATGCAAAGCTGAAAATAAAAAAAATGAAGAAAAGAAAGAACATAATAAGAAATAAGTCTGGGGGAGAGAAATTAATACAAGAAGTGTGAAAAGGGTGGTTCCTTTGTTATGATATTGTCTGGTAAAGAGTCTAGAAGGTTCTTGAATATTAGCTGCAGCGATGAAACTGGCGATGAGGGCTTTACTTGAACAATGCTGTGGGATAATGGGTGGAGTCTGGAAAAGCTGCGAATGTCTACGGAGAAGTACATGGTGGTTAGATCAAAAGCTGATCAGGTGACATTTGGGTACTTGGAAAAGGGGTCATTTCGATGGTTCATGAACAGGTGAATCTCCGCGTTTTCAAACCTCTTTCTCTGTTTAGTCTTCTATTTGCTTGAGGGCAAGCAAAGGCTAAGTCTGGGGGAGTTGATATATCATGGTTTTTACCCTGTTTAGGCCATGATATAAGTCCTTTTTATAGAGTCTTTCTAGTGTTTTGTAGTCTTTTAGAGTCTTTTACAGGTCTTAGCACGAATTGGAGCATTATTGAAATTATTGGAGTTCTATGGAGCATTCTGGAGCGAAAGTGAAGTCTGATGACTAAGTGTCCGATCTGAGCGACAAGCATCGATCGATACCCCCTGGTATCGATCGACACCCATCGGAGAAATCATGGGCCGCGACTTTTTATGAAGTTTTGGAGAATTGCAAAAGTGCCCAGAAGACTCTGATAATTACAAGAAGACCCCAAGTCGTGATTTAGGTTATAAATAGGATTTTACAGCCACTTGTTTAGGCTATGCTTTTTATTACTTTGGTTTGAGACAAGTCTGATTTCCCTTCGTCCGAGATCAGATCTTTAAACCTTCTTTGATTATTTATTTGATGATTTATTCAGTTATGTCTATTGATTCAATTGCCATGTCTGAGTAGATCCACCTTAGGTTTAGGATTTTCTCATAAAGGATTTCTTTGAATGCTAGGTTAATTATCTGTTTAGGATTCACCATCTAAATTAGTTCTTCGCTTAGGTTGTGTACAAAGCTAATTCTAGGTTGGAACTTAGATCTTAGGATAATTAATTAGGCACGACAGTGCGATTAATTACCTGATAGAACCTAAGTGAGCAAATTGGTTATTCGCAAAGAAATTTAGTTTAATTGATTTGTGAACATATCAAACCTGATATTAAAGCTGATTTAGACTTTAAGATTTGCAAAGAGATTTGGAATCCCTAGGATTTGGATTTAGATAATTCTCGCAACGACAGTTGGTTAATTATACTTTAGTGATTTGAGTTCAAGAACTGCGCTAAATCTGAATCATGTTAGTTAGTTAGTCTGCATTCATTGATTTCCTGAGAAAAACCTTAGGCCTATATTTTCCTGATTGAATACAACTCTTTTATTTCTGCACTGCTTTTAATTACATCTTCTTGGCTTAGCTTAATTCTTAACTAGTATCTTTCAGAGAGAGAATTCTATCTAAATTTTTTGTTTTTTGGATCCCAACTTTGATCGGATAATGATTCAGACTTGTTCGGTTTAAATTCCGACCTTGTTTGTTTTTTTCCAAAAAAAATTGGACTAATTATCTATGATTTAAAAGTTGGATTCTATTTGGTAAAATTATAAAATTTTGGGTTCTAAAATACAAAAGAAAAATTAATCAAAATGTGGGAACATGTGCATTTGCAAAGTTAGCACCCCTTAAAGGGGGCCATGGGGTGAAGGTTCTTTATGCTTGAAGTATCAAGTTGATTCAGATCGATTGGATTTGGATCATATTATGAATATTTAGAGCTTTCGTCGTGTTTTGATGGTGTTCCGAAAAGTATTCTCCATTTGATCACGTGTATCTGTGGGCCTTAGTTTTGGGCCGAAACTTGTACCGTTTCAGATAAACATTAGACCATCAGCATCCGAGACTTGTGTCTCGCGGAAGACCCAAAAGTTGATGACGTGTCGCGACGTGATTGATCGCGACATAAAAAAATCAATTTTTTTTTTTTTTTTTTTTAAAAAGCGGAAGACACGTTGAACGTGTTTGCAATGTGGATGCTCTTAGTAATAAACTAACATTTGTAGATAAGGCTTACTTGTCCCTCTTCTCTAGGATTTGAAAACTAATCGCTTGGACCAATTAGATCGATCCGACCAGCCAGGCCCGGCTTAACTACAAGTGCGGATAGTGCGATCGCCCCAGAGCCCATTAAAAAAAATATAGTTTTGATATATATATATTTTTTAAAAAATAAACATATATATAAAACAAGATCAACTTTAACACAAGTTTTTTTTTAAATATATATATTTTTTATTTCTATAACTATATTTTAAAAAAAATTATGTTAAAAAAACAGATTTTATGTTTAAAGGTCCAATTTTTTTTTTAATTTTTGGTTTTAGAGCCCAAAACAAAAAATTTACCCAAGGGCCCCCAAAATTTATAACTAAATTTTCTTTAAAAATATAAACAATTTTTTAAAAAAATATGTAAAAAAAGAACAATAATTGCAATGCATATACATCAATAAACCATAAATTAGTTCTCTCTCCTATCCCACTATTCAACATTTACTGTTCATAATCAAAAATCATATTTATCATTTTCTTTCCTCTTATTTACACAAACTGCCATTGTCGGAATTTTTTTCCCGACATGGTATACTGCCGCTACTGTTCATCCCAACACGGATAATGATTTAATTAACATGCTACTTATTATGTTATCGCGATAAGTTTATGTTTACCGGATATTATTGTTAGCAGGGTATTATTGTTATCCGGATATCCGAATATTATTGTTTAGGAGATTATGGTTTCTTGTTATCCGGATATTATTGTTAGCACGATATCCCAATTATCCGGATATCCAGATATTATCCGGATATTATTGTTTAGGGGATTATGGTTTCTTGTTATCCGGATATTATTGTTAGCACGATATCCCAATTATCCGGATATCCGGATATTATTGTTTAGGGGAATATGGTTTCTTGTTATCCGAATATTATTGTTAGCACGATATCCCAATTATCTGATTATCCGGATATTATTGTTTAGGGGATTATGGTTTCTTGTTATCCGGATATTATTGTTAGCACGATATCCCAATTATCCGGATATCTACTATGTTAGCATGTTATAAATATCGGATATTATTGTTAGCACGTTACAAGTATCAGATATTATTGTTAGCACGATAACATACTATCTACTAATTGAGTTAACAGCGAACATTGAGCATGTTAGCAAGTTAGCGCAATACTATATTAGTCAGCATGTTAGCACGATAACTACTCGTCGTCCTAGTAACGCCGGAAATAATATTTTTCAATATACTGGCAATTGTGTAATTATCTTAAATGAGGAGGATATTTATGGTTTAAATTTTATTTCTCTTTGCTAGTTACCTAATTTTTATATTATCATTGTTATAAACTTAATTTTTAAGTTATCCATGTATATTGAGCTAATTCATCCAAAAAAGAAAACTTAAGCCCAAATTTTTTTTTTTTTTGTTTAAGGGTCCAAATTTTTTTTTTGCCCAAAGGTTCCTAACAGTCTTGAGCCGGGTTTGCGACCAGCCATCCAATCCAATGATGTTGCCGAGTAGGTATCCTGTCCAGTTTTCAAAACATTGGTTTAATGTTTGCCACCGACGTGCCGTTTTCGTAAAATAAATTGGCATTGTGTGGCGGGCCGGCCAGTTCTATCGCTTAGTGACTAGTCAATGTTTGAAATTATTAGTGAGATCAGGGATGTGGTTTCGTGGACAAGCTTTATCGTGGCTTACAGTCGAATGGGTCAAGAGGAAAAAGCTGTGGACACGTTCATACGGATGAGAAATTCAGCAGTATCTCTGAATGAACAAACTTTTGCATCGATGTTTGCTTAGTGTGCGAGTCTTTCTAGACTTGTGTGGGGGCGAGCAGCTCCACGGTAATGTTTTCTCTTTTGGGACTAAGAGATTGTTTGTCAGTGAGTAACTCCTTGATGAAGATGTTAAATAAAGTTTTTGTTTTTTGGGGGCCAAAAAATGAAAAAAAAAAATTTGGGGCAAAAAATTGGGGGTAAGAGGCTAATGTTTCATCACGCATGGTCCAAGACCGACCCTGGATGCAGAGACATTATTTTGTGGACCACGATTATCGTAGGGTACATCTCAAGCCAGGTTTGGAGAAGAAGGTTTTAAGTATTTCTCATGGATTAGACAAGCAGGGCCAAAACTAACGGATGATGCTCTTGCTAGTTTGCTGAATGTTTCAGGATACATGACATTTCTTAAGCAAGGCAGGCAAGTTCATGCACTTGCACTTCAACTTGGTTTAGAACAGAAGTCCACGATTCATAGTTCTCTGATTAATATGCACTCGAAATGCGGAAGTATCATAGAAGCTTCAAAGATAGTTGAAGCAACAGATAGATATGATATTGTTTCTTTGACAACTATGATCAATGGATATACAATACACGGAAAGGCCAAAGAGACGATTCATCTGTTTGAGAAGAGTCTAACGCTTGGTTTCAGACATGACTCAGTAACTTTCATCAGCGTTCTCACCGTCTGCTCGATCATTCGGGACAGCTTGACCTCGGTTTTCACTATTTCAATTTGATGCAAGACATGTATAATATGAGACCAGACAAGCAACACTATGGATGTATGGTTGATCTGCTGTGTAGAGAAGGACGGCTAAGCGATGCAGAGAAGATGATCAATGAGATGCAATGTAAGAAGGACGATGTACTTTGGACCGTTCTTCTCAGAGCGTGTAATGCCAAAGGAGATATAAGAAGAGTGGCCGAGAGGATTCTAGAGATGGATCCTACTTGTTCTGTTACACATGTAACACTAGCCAATATGTATTCAAGCACATGGAAATGGAAAGAGGCTGCAAATGTGAGGAAAAATATGAAGTCAAAAGGTGCGATCAAAGAGCATGGATGTTCATCAGTTAATATCAAGAATCGGATTTCAGAGTTTAAATCTGGTGATAAGTTACATCCACAATGTGAATATATATACATTATTTTGGAATTAGTAGTATATAATGCAGAAGCCTATAGATTTGATTATGGAATAAAGAAAGCTTTTTGGGTTTAAACACAAGTTTATGAACTCCACCACTTAAAACCGTTTTTGAAAATAATGTACAAAACAACCATACAAACGAAGAACTTAAATTCTTCATTGATAAGTGTTAACAATGAACCCTTCATTATTAGAGCGTACATATATTTAGGGAAGATAAGGAACCCTTCATTATGGGCCTAAGTTTACGGAACAATGTTCCCTTAATTATGATAAGTGTTTTTGTTTTGATATCCATTAATTATGACAAGTTGAAGAAGACAGGTCTTTAAACAAAATGTAGCCAAGTAAAAGTGAAAAAAAGAAGAAGATAGCAATCCAAACTCGACAGGCCAACCCCCAAAAAAGAAGATCATTTCGTAATTAAAAAAAAAAAAAAAAAATATATATATATATATATATATTCTTAGGGAAAATTAGCTATTTATCACATTTTGAAAATTCAGTTTGTTTAAATAACCTTTTTCACTTTTTATTTAGTAACTAGTACTAAAAATGGTTGTCAGTCTTATTTTTGAGTTTTTTTTTTGTTTTATGCTTTTCGGTTCATGGAAGTAATATCAAGCCCAAACAGGTTCAAACTAATTTCTTGGTGAGAGTGGCACAACTCAGTTTTAATGTCCTACTTGGCTAAATGCTAATGTAATAATTTCGCTCCTGCGAAGAATCGATATCTAGCCTGGACTAGCAAAACGATTCTTCCAACAGAGAAGGAATCACCCCACTACAATCACTTGATTCTTATTTTGGGTTGACAAAAACGTAAGCGAGTTAGCTTATTTTTACAAAAGAAACTCATCTTTGTTACTACAAATTTATTTTATGAATGAACAAAATCTTATTTTTATTAGCACGGTTATTTGAACTCCCAAAAATGTTGGTGAACATAGTTCATAACGGTTTCTTGGTTAAATTTATTTTGTGGGGAACGTTGACTGCGTTGGAATCACAACGAGCATAGACTAGGTCCATTGAGGAGCTAACCAAGCTAGGTTCATGCGGATGTCTGGTGAAGGTTTAGATTCTTTAATCATCTCTTGATGTCGTCTTTCTGTGAAAGTGACATGGTCAAAAACATTTATGAGAGAATGAAACTGGATTTGTCCTTCCGATAATTCTCCGACGTTTAATTTGGGACAAGAAGAAAAAGATTGGCAATGAGTAGATTAGTCCATAAAATTTTAAGTCACGTCATTATTTGTTTAACGGGAAGTAAATAGTTCTGTTAATTTTTTGGCGGCGTAAACTCGGAAGTTAATTTGATGGTTTTTTGTGTGAGTTTTATTAGTTTGATGGTTTAAAGTGAGGGTGAAATTCTCTCGAAATTTAAAATGTTAGCGACTTATATTTTGAAAGTTAAAAATGCGATTTTTTTTAATGAATAATTTAGCATATTTGTTTATGCTAGCTCACACTCAATGCCAATGATAGTTGTTTTTTTTTTTTTTTTGTAAAAGGTGTACTGATAGTTGTTTGTGGAATTTCCTTATACCGCCACCTTTACTAAAGAAAGAAACAACGTTTACAAAGTTTTCAAATAAAAATTTCGGTAAATCATAGAAAGTACCAACCTACTAGAAAAAGTTTTCAAATGAGATTTCAACAAAAATTGGACAATAATGCCTTATTATAAAAGTTGATTGGGACCTTTGAGTAACGAGTCTAATGACTAATGAGTGGACAAATACATCTTAATAAAAGATCTTTTTGAGGAAGACACCTAGGTATGATTATGTTTTGGCACCATAATTTGTCTGAGACTACTAGTACTTAGACTTTTAAACTTATTAAATTATATCTATTGGCCACAAGCATGTGGACATATTTGATCGTCTTTAATCACATGGGAATAAATCCAAATAATTTGTTGGAACTTGAAAATTCTTAGATTCAAAGTAGAATATATACTTCATCGAGAAAACATAACAAACAAAAGCAGAGAGCTACAAAGACAAGACAATAATAATAATACATTTTTTTTTTTTGATATACCTTATCGGCTGATCCAGTCGGTTCCGATAGGAACACATCGACGTATGACAGAGTGGAGTTCTCCCCGAATGGCCACCACACTGCCTATCCCGAGTTTGGAATGTCTTCCGACTAATGCCAAAGATAGTCAGATAGTACATTATTGACCACCATGTAAATTGCCTGGGGCCTAACCCCGGACTTCCCAAATAATAATAATACATGTGTTAATACATTAAGACTCTCAACGGTACTAATAAATCAGTAACAACATCGGCAAATAAAACTAGATATTTTTTTGGCTCAGGTCCTAAGAGGCTTCATCGATTTTCTCTTGAGCACAATGACCCAAGTAACGGCTTCTAAGAGCAATGCTAAGCCTCCAAGGCTCGCGATCACCGCAATGTAAGCCGTTTTGTACGTTTCTTGTGGGTTCAAGATGCTGAGACCTTTGAATACATTAATGATCCCGAGGATGAGGATCGAATAGCCGACTCCATGGTGGTAGATATTCCAATAGAATCTGTACTTGTGGTCTTTCTTTGGCCTCAATAGCATCGCAAACATCTAGACAAAGACACATAAGACAAGAGATAGCGGTAAAAATTACTGTTACGATACTGGTTTACCAATCAAAGAGCCAAGAATGATTTTTCAAGTTCAAGAAACATGTTCAAGATCTTGAATCTTGAACATGGTCCTTCAAAGGGTAAAAGAAAAACAGAGCCTAACAAGATCTTCTTGTAATTACCTGAATGGTGGCGAGGGAGAAGAGGGCAATGCCGATGTTACGGTGGCTGGCAAAGCGAATACCCTCGGATTCGCGGCCGAGCTTGAGTCCGGTGGCCCAACCGGCAACCCCGATGACGTAAGCAGAGAACTGGCAAGAAACGTGAAGGTAAAACCAGGCAGGATCTGCGGATTCAAATATTCTCATGTACCTCGCTATTATTGCTCCTACCGGAAACAGAATCCCCCAGCTCACCGCGTTTAATATCCCATGAATCTGCACAATTATCACCAAATTTAAGCTTCAATTAGCTTTAATTATTTTTGTTATTTTAGATGTTATTTACGGTTAACTTCGGGTTCCTCTGTTTTTTCTTTTTCTTTTTCTAATACAAACTCACATTTCTCTTCTTGATCTTGGAATCTCCCTCGCCGGAGATTACGCCGCCGTTGTTATCGCCGTGTAAATCAAGAGGCCCCTTAGAAACAAGATTTGGAGGGTCGAAATCGTGTTTCCCTATCCTTCCGTCGGGACCCACTTCAGGACCGACTTGCCACACCTGGTTCACATTTCCCTTCACCGCCAAATCAGCCGGAACTTTAATCCTCGCGAAGATTCTCAACGCTCCTCCATCTCTCGACGCTTCCTCGGCCTTCATATCCCAAACGTCGAACGCTAGCCTCGACGGAATAAGCGTGCTGTAGGAGCTAATGTTTAGCGTCTTCACGACGGCGACACCGTTATCTGGATCCTTGTAAGCGACAAGGGTTTGAGCTCCGACCATGCCGGTGGACTTTGGATTTATTGCCCAGGCGATCCATCCGCCAGGTTTTGACGGCGGAGCGGAGAAGACGACGGCGAGGGTTGTGTTGGCTGCGTCGTAGGAGTAGTGGAGGAAGGCTTTGAGTTGAGGGAGATCGAGGCAGTGAGGGTAGGATTTTTCGCCGGAAAATGTCTGTGACTTGCAGGTTTGTGAGACAGACGGTGAGATTAGCAAAGCCCATAAAAAGAAGGAGAGAGAGATTCCGACGGAAGAAGAAGAAGAAGAAGAAGCCATCTTTGGATGGGTTTGTAGTAACCGTAAAAGGTTTTGGCGGAATAAAAAGACACTTTAAGAGTGGTGATAAAACTAGCATGTGTTTTGGTGTTTGATATTTTTATATAGACTAGCCAATATTAGATTATTTTTTTCTCGGTTTCATTTTTGCTTTTTGAAAAATACAATAAAATTATATTTGATTCTATAAGGAGTTGAAGAGAAACAAATTCAGAAGGACTATGTTTTGAAAGTTATACATTACACCAAAAATGATCTAAAATAAATTAGATATATCTATAACCATTAAAAATAGTGATCCTATATTTAATATATGTTTGGAAACAAATTTCATTGAATATGTTACCAAACATATATATATATTTCTTCAACATGAAAAATGATTATGTACTATTTAACGATATACTTTATCAAAAGGGTTAATTAGGTATATGAGAAAGGAATTTGAAATATTGGGGAAAAAAGAAATATATATATATATATATAAGTGATATGTGAAAAATGAGATATTTCCATAACAATTTAAAATGATTCTAAATTTTTGGAAAATAATTTTTTTAGAACTTAAAGAAGATTTCTTTAATTTCTAATTTTTAAATTAGTTTTTTAAAATTTTAATAATTATGCTAAATAATTATAATTACTAATAGTTATCAACATTATTTAAGATCAACATCATCATGTTATCATAACCATCATTACTGACGCTTTTATATTCATTATCATTCTGATCATAACCATGTTTTTTTTTTTTTACATTAAATCATGATTTCAAAGTTTTTGCTACAAAATTACAAAGCACACTTTATTGTCCTTGAAAACCCAAATGTTGAAAATTTTACTTTTAGAAACAGTAACACCATTTCTATTATGCATATTTTCTCGAGGTTTCGGCTGCGTGTGGATAGAAATCCATCAAATATATTTACATAATGCATTTTTGTGGTTACATGTTGAGTAGCTATCGTCCGACTAGTGATTTCATCGCGCACGAAATGACAGTCTAGTTCAACATGTTTTGTCATTTCATGGAATACGAGATTAGCAGCAAGATGTATACCGGCCATGCTATAACAATGTACCTTGATCGGATTTGGATGCTCAACACCAAACACGAGAAGAAGGTTCTTCAACCACAATACCTCACGAACAGTGGTTGACAAAGCCCTATATTTGGCTTTGGCGGAAGAACAAGAAACAACATTTTGATTACTTGTTTCCCATGAGATAGGAGAGTTTCCCAATTGAATGAACCAACTCATTATCGTCGGGTAAGTGGATAACCTGCCCAATCTCCATCGCACCAAACATTCAATGTCGAAAGAGAATCTGATCGTAGAAGTATACATTGTCCTGGAGTGTGCTTTAGATATCGAACTACTCGTAGCATAGCATCTTAATGTCCTTGTTTCGGTTCTTGCATGACCTGAGTCAAGATATGTGTCGAATAAGCATGATCAGGTCTCGTAGTGCCAAGATAAATCAAACGTCCAACCAAACGACTATACTTAGCCGGATCCAAAAATAAATCACCGGTCGCGAGAGCCAATTTTTGATTTTGGTCTAGAGGAAAAGCGACTGGTTTGACTCCAATAAAACATGTTTCAGTGATGATGTCAATACCGTATTTGTGATAACACAAGTATAAGCCAGTTGGACTCCTAGCAACCTCGATGCCTAGAAAATACTTCAAGACACCATGATCTTTCATATGAAAACAAGAGCTGAGATAAGCTTTGAATTCATCTAGTAGAGGTAGAGAATTTGCGGAGAGAATGAGATCGTCCACATATACAAGTACGTAAATCCGTTTAGAGCTGTGAGCATATGTGAATAGAGAGTAGCCAAAGACCGACTGAAGAAATCCGTAATTATTGAGAGATGTACTCAATTTAGCGAACCAACAGCGAGGATCCTGACGCAGGCCGTAGAGAGATTTATGCAAACGACATACTTGAGATTTGTCATTTGTGCAAAAACTCGGAGGTAGTTGCATATAGACATCTTTGTCTAAGTTGATATGCAGAAAAGCATTGTGTACGTCCATCTGGTATACATGCCAATCTTTTGCTGCAGTAACTTCCAAAAACATACTCACTCTAGTCATTTTGGCGACCAGAGCGAATGTGCCAGTAAAATCAGTTCTCTCGATCTGATTGTTGCCGAGAACCACTAGTCTTGCCTTATATCGCTCAAGAGTAACATCCTCTTTAAACCTTAAGTGAAAAACCCACTTGCACCTTATAGCTTATGTCCCCGGAGGAAGAGTTTCAATTGTCCAAGTACCGGTTTCTTCCAACGCAATGATTTCAGTACATATAGCATTACGCCAATGTTCATCAAGAACCTGATAAACTGCGTTTTTACCGGTTTCTAACCTTTTTGTATTTTTTTTATCGAGTCAAAGTGTCTCTTTAGAGTATTTTCGTCCTTTTCGAGTCTTTTCAGGTTTTAGTTGAATTTGGGGGAAAAAGAAGCCGTTTTGGGTGAAAATGAGCATATAAAGATGCAGAATCATGCATATACGTCAAAAGTTTGGCATTCGTTGAAAAAGCTTTCCACCGATGGATTGAGCTCAAATTTTGATACAAGATGGAGCATTGAGTTAGCTTTCATTTGGAAGTGTTTTGAGGCCATTACAACGGTGCGATAAAAACGTATGCCATTTTCGTGAAAACAGTCTAGTCTGGCGAGCAGAAGAATTGTATGCGCAGAGAGGGAGCCTGTGGATCGATCGATCCGATCATTATGCAAACATTTTCCGGATCGACCAGGCTCGTCTAGATCGACCGGTTCAAGCCCATATCGATCGATCAACCCTGGGATCGATCGATTCACTTCCCTGACGAAAAAGCAGTTTTTAACTTCCTATTTTGCCTTGGAATCATCCCAACTCGACCTAATTCGACCCACTACCTATGTAGACTTATTTTTAGTCACTGTTTACAAAACGCTTGACTTTTCTACATACTCTTTGTATATATTTCTCTGGGAGAAGATCTCTGAACCTCTTTGTCACAAATTTGGAGAAGATTTCTAAACCCTCTTATTATCTATTGAATTTCTTTATGATTTCTCTCATACCTCTTTGCTTATTCTTTGCAACTATGTGTGAGTTTCATAGTTAGGTTTTAGGGTTTTCAAAGGAATTCATGAATTGCTAATTTAAGATTGTTAGATAGGGAATTGTCAATTGGTTTATTTATCTATTGTTGATCTTATTGCTGGAACTTGACTCGCGACCTAGTTTCTGATCTTAGGTGTATTTACGGGGCGAAAACATTTGTTTAATTTCCTGAAAGAACATAGATGAGCAAAATATCCTTAACCAACGGGAGTTGATGTTATTGTGTTTTGTGAACTTACCAAACTCGCTTATAATGCATCTTTAGGTTATTGAATTCAACGAGAGTTAGTATTCATATATCTTATACATAGAGATTTAATAACTTGTGAAGAGATTGATCTAGTCTAGTGATTTGAGTTCGAGAACAATGTTTAATGCTTGCTTTGCTTGATTTTCTGTTTTGCAATTCACGGTTCCTGCGAATTTTCCTGAAGCCTGACGCCTTTAATTCATAAGTTTAATTCGTTTTTATTTAGCTTGTTATTTCATTGCATTAAAACCACAAACAACTCTCTTTAGTCTTAGATTTACTTTACTCTTGCATTCTCGTAGTGTTGCACTTGGTCTATGTGGATTCGATCCCTAGAATACTACTTCGATTGGTTGTGCTCTTGCAGTAGAACTATATGGTTAAAACTATGTGTATCAGAACCGCATGTGTGAGTAGTGTTGTGGTTCATGACTGTTGGTAATGGTGAAAACTATTCCTGATGTTTGCCTAAAAACCGTGTAGTTGTTGTATAATCAGAAATCAGATACTTGCAATCAATGTCATTCAGGCCAAGTGAGTTCGTGATCTGTATGAGGTAATTCGCAAGCTTGGTTGGAGGATTCTTCGTTCTATGACCCCTACCAAGTTCTTCTATGACAAGTAGTGTTTCAGAACCCCTAACATGTTCTTCTATGACCCTCGTGCTCAGATACTTCCCTTGGAATGATGCATGAACAAATTCCACCGAAACTTTGTTAGCGTTACATAAGCGATATACGGAAATAAGGTTCTTGTTGATATTCGGGACACAAAGAATCTTATTCAACACCAAAGCACAAGTTTTTGAGGGAATGAGTGTGAAACGAGTATAAGTGATGCATGGCAAGGTTTGAGCCATCATCAATTATCACATCATCACCGCTCGTCTATGGCTGATGGAGGGCCAGATTGTTGAGGTCGGACGTAATATGATGTGTAGCACCGCTATCAACGAGCTAGTTTGTAGTCGAAGGGGAACCAACTGCCATATTTGCTCGTGGTTGCCATGGTGTGAAAGGGTTGGATAGAGGCGGATTCACCGAGTGTTGATCTAGCCATGGGCATTCGGGTATTCGGTTCGTTTGGTTTCGGTTATTTCGGGTAGAGAGGTTTACGATCCATATAGGTACCGAGGGTAGAGAGGTTTAGGAACCGGAAAATACTCAAAAAATTTCGGATCTTAATCGGTTTCGGGTATTTATTACCCAAAATGCCTAAAATATACCCAAAAATCTGAAAATATACCCGAAAACCCAAAAATATACCCGAAACCCCGAAAATATTAAGGGAAATATATCCGAAATACCAAAAATATACCCGAAAACCCAAAAAAAAACTAAAGAAAATATACTCATAATACCAAAATATACCCAAAAACCTGATATATATTTAATATTTTAGATATATAATTATATTTCGGGTAATTCGGGTACCCGAAATGCTTTCGGTTCGGTTCTAGTATTATCCAATACCCACGGGTATCAATGAGTATGATCCAATGAGTATTTTGGTAATTTTGGATCGGTTCCGGTTCGGATATTTCAGGTCGGTTCCGATTTTTATGCCCAAGCCTAGTTGCATCGCCTGAAACTGAGGACAACGCCGAGCGCTATTGATATATCATGGTTTTTACCCTGTTTAGACCATGATATAAGTCCTTTTCATAGAGTCTTTCTATTGTTTTGTAGTCTTTTAGAGTCTTTTACAGGTCATAGCACATTTGGAGGATTATTGGAGTTATTGGAACTTATTGGAGCTGTTTGGAGCAGAAGCAGAAGTTGTGTCGCCAAGAACCTGATTTCACGACAGGCATCGATCGATACCCCCTTGGTATCGATCGATACTCGACGAGGCTGACACGACATGCGACTTTTATGAAGAGTTGAAGAATTGCAACTTGGTCCAGAAGTTTCTGATAATTACAAGAAGACCCCAGATCGTGTTTTAGGTTATAAATAAGAGTCTTTAGCCACTTGTTTAGGAGGCCCCTTTTTATGCCTTTTTATGTTTTGATTTTACCTTGGTTTTGAGCAAGTCTGAATCTCCCTTCGTCCGAGATCAGATCTCAAGAACCTTTTGTTACTCTTATTTTCTATTGATGATTTATTCAGATATATTGATGGTTTCATTCTCTATGTCTGAGTAGATCCACCTTAGGTTTAGGGTTTTTCTTATAAAGGATTTCTTTGAATGCTAGGTTGATTTATTATTAGGATTCACCATCTAATTTGGTTCTTCGCCTTAGGTTGTTCTTAAAACTAAAATTCTAGGTTGACGAATCTGGAACTTAGATCTTAGGATAATTGATTAGGCACGAGAGTGCAATTAATTACCTGATAGAACCTTAGGTGAGCAAATTGATTATTCGCAAAGAGATTTGGCTTAGTTGATTTGTGAACATATCAAACCTGATTTTAAAGCTGATTTAGACTTTAGGATTCGCAAAGAGATTTGGAATTCCTAGGATTTAGATTTAGATAGTTTTCGCAACGAGAGTTGGTTAATTATATTTTAGTGATTTGAGTTCTAGAACAGTGCTTAATCTGAATCCTGTTAGTTAGTTTACCTGCATTCATTGATTTCCTGAGAAAAACCCTGGGCCTATATTCTCTCCATTGATTTACATCTCATTTAATATTCTGCATTGCTTTTTAATTACATCTGTTTCACTTAGCGTAATTCATCATCTAGAATCTATTGTGTGTTTCTGTGAGTTCTTGTGTTCGACCCCTAGCTAGACTACAACAACTGCTTTAGTACTGTTAGGGTATTAAATTGAGCATATCAGCTATGTCCCTGAATATTGCAGATCTGACACTTTCCCAAATATGGCTTAGGGACACAAGTATCAGACCTGTTGGTGGAGTATTGTGGCTGCCAGTTGGAATGATTGTTGTTGTTTTCCTGTATTTTTTTGTTTCGATTGTTGGTGTAGTTGTTTTTTCGATGTTGAACAGCATTAGCAGACATATGGAGCATTTGCGGAGCATCAACATTGGCCGAGAGTAGCTTCGCTTCATGGTTCAACAGGGGCTCATGAATTTTAATGATGGTGGGATGGGTGTATTTACCTTCAATCTGATCGATGACATGTTTGTAATCATCAAATAAACCCTCAAGGATGAGCTCCACTTGATCTTCATGATCTATTGGCTTCACGAGGATAGCGTGTTGATTGAATATTGCAGGTACTAGTTAATTGTCTTGTTTCCTTTAGACCAGTTTTTAAGTTGAGTCTTCAGTTGCTTGATATGGCCACAACTTGGTTTTGCATAGTTCGAAGCAAGAGTGTCCCAGATCTGAGAAGAGGTGGTGGCATGAGACACTAACGGTTGAAGCGGAGTGGATATATCACCGAGAAGAGTGCTAAAGATCAGTTGATCTTGGCATTTCCACATCGTGAACTCTGGATTTGTGGAAACGTTGGTGCCGACGGTAATGGTTTAAGGAGGAATCTTGGCTGATTTTTTAAGGTGATTGGCGAGAGCATGAATATCAAGTAGTGCATGTACATGGAGGCTCCATATCAAGTAGTTTGTCGTGGTGAGCTTTGAAACATTTGACATGTTCACATTTAGGAGAGTGTTTGTGTTTAGAGTAATGGTTTCAGGCATGGTGGCCGAAGTTGTGTTGGTTGTGGAACTCATGGGAGTTGTTGTTTTGTGAAAGAGAATAAAACATTTCTAAATTTTTGAATCGTATTGCTCTAATAGCATAAAGATTGTGAATGAATGTATATTCTTATATCTTTACATACAGAGAATACAAAAGGTTATATAGTAGTATAAGAGATTGATCTTAGGAATTTACAATTACATTGTAATATATGATTGAGATATGATTGCAATTATTCTCGTAATAAGAGTTGTTCATATCTGAATAGATCTTGCCTTAATATGATACGATTCACAACCAGAGGTCGATAGTTCGACCGAAAAGGTACCATGAGTAATCCAAGATGTCACATGATTGAGCGACCAGCTAGTACAAATAAAACTATTAAAAACTGGCATGAACCTAGAGAGATGTACGGATTTCGGCCAAAAACCTCTTAGTTATCAAAAAGCAAGTTTCTGGTTATATTCATGATTACCTAATAACGGTCACAAGACTCACCTTTTAAAGCTTTTGTGGAACTGGAACCAGCGGATTGAAGATTACCGAGATGTTTACTTCCCGAATTCGACCTATTTGTTAAATCAACCGAAAGTAGGATTAATTCCATTATATCGATTGGACTTAAACGCATATCAAATTGAAGATTACCGAGATGTTTAGAAATGTTTTCTTCTCTTTAACGGATCTAATCAAATCAAATCAAACCAAATTAAATCACTTTGATCATTACCCCAATTGGATTAAACCAACTCGATTAGACAATAAACCGACTTAACCTTACTTAACCAATTCATTAACACTTAAATCAATCGGTATAGTGTTGAGTTCAAATTCAGACAATCAAAATTCGGTCCACAATCAAAATTTTTACTAAACCAAAAAAATACTCTTTAATAAACAAAAAAAATAAATCGCAAAATTAAACCAGTCCAAATCGGTTTAGTTTAAACTAACATTTATCTTTAACTAATTAAATCATAATTAATTAATTTAAGACTAATTAAATCTATTTAAACCAAACTGGTTTTGATTAAATCATTTCGGACCAACCCTAACAAATCGATTTTGACCAAACTCAATGATTAAAATCAATGTTAACCGAAACTAAACCAAGTCCAAATAAAAAATCACACTTAACCGGTATCAAACCAAAATTAAATTTAAAATTGATTTAACTTGGAAATAAATCGGCTTAACCAGAAATCAAATTGATTTAAAACCAAAACTTATCAAACCAAACATGGATTTGACGAATTAATTTACGGATAAAGAATTAATCGGATTAAATCAAGTTTTAACCAAATAAGGACCATTGTGCCATATTGTCACATTGCTTTTGTCTTGTAAGTTGTAACAAATGACAAAGTGAGGCAGTGAGGCTACCCACACTCAGCTAAATGGAACTTTCGTTCTCTTTTTCTTTAAAAATGTTACTTTCGCACTTTCTTAATTAGGGTAGAATCACAAATAATGAAACTTCAATGTGATGGTTACTATTTGTCCCACATCATTACAATGACATCTCAACCAAATTGTGATTTAGACTTCCATTACATCACCAGCGGTCCAGCACACACAACACATGCATAGCATCTTCACTAAAAGATTATGCCAAGATATAGCAAAATGACATAAGACAAGCTACACACTTTGTTCTTCTGCTTAATATCTTTTCGCCCAGAAAACATAGTTAAAAAGATTAAGAGTGTTAAGAACAAACAAGACCACATAAAACAGTTCGAGCCTGGACTCATTAAGATCTTTTCCGCTGAGCCATCCCGTGGCCGACTTAATGACATTGACGAGAACCGTGCTGAGGAAGAAACCCAATGCTGTGGAGCACCACCCCAACGCCGTGCTGATGCTCCTCATACTCGCTGGAGATTCTCTATAGAAGAACTCCAACATTCCTCCAAGAGTCAACAAATCCGAGAAACTCAACAAAACATACTGAGGCTCTAACCAGAACACAGAGATATTTATGTTGTTGTGTACCGCTTCATGTTTTCTCTTGACCTCCACCATGGCTGAAATGGCCATTGAAACAGAGGTGAGAGCTAAACCAGCTCCTATGCGTTTCAAATTGAAGCTCGATGATAGTTCGTTGTTTCTTGATGACATCTTTTCGCCGAAGAGTTCGTATAAAGCTATAGTAGAGAGCATAAAGAAGAGCGAAATGGCGTGGAGAGAAGCGACGGGAACCTCCACGGAACGCGAGAGTTTTCTGTTCATCAGCATGCCTTGTTGTACGGAGAAGGTTGATAGTTGCGCCAAGCAACAGTTCATTACAATTGTGCTCCCAAAGATTGGTAAGAGAGCTAGAAACGTTCTTGTTTCTTCAATCTCTGTTGCTGAGATCTTGTTGTTGAGCTTCGCTTTATTCAAAAACCTGAAAAGTAAAGTTTACATCATGACAATCAAAGAAACAGAGAAAGAGGGTGATAATTAAAGGCTTAATTATGTTAGTTTAGTGCAAATTAAAAAAAAAAACATGTGTTTAAAATTATTACTTGAACTTGTTGTAATGAATGCTTTTGTCGGTAGAGTTATGACTCTGCGTCATCTCTGCATCCGTTACAAACCTATTTCGGTTTCTTGCGGCAGAAACAAACACATTCGCAATTCTGGTCAAAGTGCTCCCTGCTGGACGCTTGAACCGATACATCGGGAATCCCGCAGCGAAAATAACGAGCGCAGAGGCTAAAATAGCGGTACAGATATTGAAGCTTGAGCTCCATCCTATGTTCTCTTCAATCCAAACCATAATTGTTACGGCCAACAAACCTCCAAGGCAGATAGAGAAAAAATACCAGTTGAAGAATCCTGAGATAAGTCTCTGCTTCCGAGCATCGAGCTGGTCGCCTCCATGAGCAGGCAACGAGGCTTTGACACCTCCAACACCAGTAGCTACCGCATAAATTCCGGTGAATAGAACCGCTGATTGAAGTTTCGAAGGAGTGTTATCTCCATGAGGTTGTAAGCTAGGGTTATGAGCTTGGATCGTCAACAAGATCAAACCCTATAAAAATGGGAGTGGACTTTTTAAGTTCTAGATAAAATTTTAAAATGGTTTTGATGGAGTGCTTTTTAATTTACCAGGAGTTCAATCGAACAAAAGACGACGAAAGCGGCGAAGCGAGTGAGAAAAGAGTCGGCGATAAAACCACCAAAGATAGTGAGTAAAAACGATGTTCCTGTGAAATTGGTCACCATGTTTGCTGCTTTGGCTGTTGAGTAATGCATTGATTTTCTAAAGTATGTGATGAAGTTGGTTGAATATGCTAAGAACACCATATTCTCCATCATCTCCACAACTAACATTAGCACACACCAAATCTAATTAAAAATAATGAATAAAGTCTCAATTTCTTAAGGGTCTTTTTTTATGTTTGTTTGTTGGGTTTTAGAAATTTACCACAAGCAATGGAAGCAGCTTTAATCCCACCATGTTTGCCAGGGATTGCCTCTTTACCTCTCCAATCTTCAAACTTCTCTCCCATCTCATTCTGCATCTCTACGATCCTTTAGATTAACGATGAGTGAAAAATATATTTGTGTGTGTATTAATAATATCTTGAAACTACTGATGGTGGGTTGCTTTTTGGTTTTAGTTTATATAGAAATAAGAAAAAATTGCGTGAAAGATAGTAATTAAGAGCAGAAACGGAAAGCAATTACAATTTATTGACCTCGTTTACAAGTGTCCACTAGTTTGTTTTTATTTGGACATTTGAAAATAATTACACCATATTTCCATTACTAGGAATTAGATAACTTCTCACGATACACAAAAGGTTATTCGTGGCAATGAAATACAAGAACAAAACTTTATTTTCGTTATTTTATATTCTAAAACTGAAAATTATTATCTAATATGAGCTGGAAGTGATGGTGTTGTTACTGAATGATATCGATGTATCAATTATAGAATTTTCCAAATCTTTAGAAGAAAAACTCTACTTAACTATCTAAGTGATATTGGATATCATTCGTGTCAAAAGGTTCATGCATCTACCAGCGGCCCAACAACCGGTGTATACGTCATCAATTTGCTGATTTAATCGTACAAGGGTGGCCAAAGAAACTCGAACCCAGGTGGGAAAGGGCACATACCCACTCCTTTCCATTGGGCCAAGTCAACTTAATTTTTCATTTCTTATTTTTTATACTAAGAACCAAAATCTGCGAAATAGAAAAAGAAAAAAAATCAATATTTTTAGACTCGCAATGAAAGGGAAAACATAGACACATCCTTTTTTGTTACTACTAAAAAAAATTAAATTTGTTGTGGACAAAAAAAAATAAAGAATTGTTATTGGGTTGTATAATGGACGAAAAATCTCCTGAAAAAAAGGCGTAAGACACTTAAGAAAACCTTAGAACCATTTTTTTTTTTTTTTTTTTTAAACTGGAGCATCCCATTGGCTGTCTAGGCCTCAAGACTAATCTCCAGCGGCCCAGCAGCCGGGGTCCGCGCTTTAAATAAGCTAACGTCTGGTGGCCAGGAGGATCGAACCCAGGGCCGGGGGGCAAGCACATACTCAACCCTTTCCCAAACCACTGGGATACCACCTCCTGGTTACCTTAGAACCATTTTGTCATGTCTTTCTAAGGTCTTGGATTCTCAGGTTACAATTCTGACCAAAATAAGATTGGATTTGTTTTAAAAAGATGGTCCACTTAAAATATGAAGAAGGTGAAGTATTATAGAGAGTACTTAATCGTTTTATATTGTTGGGTTGCCTAATGTGTTGGTCTCGTTTGTGTCAGTATCTCGTTTTTGTCCCCTGAAAGACGAATGTTTTGAGCCGATATGATATGTTTTGAGCGCAGAAAACAAATTTTGGAAGAATGAGTCCATGTGAAAACAAAATTTTAATGGATTACTATGCTTTGGCCCTAGGCCAGCATTTTAGAGGCAATGTACTACCTTACTCAAGCCCTTGATTAGGAGCATGGGTGACTGTTTTCTCTCTTTTTATGTAGGAAGTGTTGATTTAGAGTTGATGGGTGGAGATAATATATTGCAGAGGGGTTTCCATTTTTGATTCGAAGAAAAAAGAAAAGAAGAAGCTTAGGGCTCATCGCTGAGAATCCCTCTCAGTCTCTCACATATTATTTTTTAATTATTTTAATATAATTAAGATAATTAATTTATTTCTTTAGATTTTTAAGTGTGATTTGTCCAATCAGGTATTGCCACATATCAATTGGGGTTTTTAGTGAGGTTCTCGTTTGAGAACTGTATCTTACTCTCTCTCCTACTGTTACAATACTTTTTATTATTTAATTCATTAGAGACTTTGTGAGAAACCTCTGTTGGAGGTGTTCTTAGTTGCAAAATAGCAATATCGATAAGTGTTGGTGTATAAATTATAGTCCAATAAAATAAGAGTTCATGGTCCAAAAAAAAAGTAAAAAAAAAGAGAATTAGTATAATACTAAAAGCCCGTGCCGAAGTCGTTCGAATTCGGTCAACTAAGTAAGTTAAGACCAGCTCCATCAGCGTATCTTAAAGAAAATTGGCACAGGTTCATATGCATTTTTTATTAAAAATAAATCGAAATGTTGATTAAACGTAAGGAGCACCCCTTAGCCAAGAACACGTCTCTTAGGCGACGTGGCGGAGCTGGGTTGGCTTAAATTTTTTTTTTTCTCGAGACCCTCTGCTCCAGACAGAGTCTCTCTCACACTTATCATTTTTGTTTCTTGTCGCGACCAATTTGTTTTGTGATTGAGAGTTAGGGTTTGCGAAAAAGTTTGCGATTCTTCGTGATTTTCAGTTGTTCTTGAATGTGAGAATCGTTTCTGTTTGAGAATCCGATAGATAAACCAATATCGTCTCCCTCCTTCTCTGGTTAGTGTGAATCCTTTCTGTTTTTGAATTTTCATTTGTGAAGTAGAATCTAATTTCTGTGATTTACAATCTTGTTTTATAATTATTGTATGTTTAAAATTATTATTACAATAAAAAAAAAGTTCAAATGGGTGCCGCGTTTAGAAACTGCATCTAGACGTAGTATCTAGACGCAGCATTCAGATTAAATTCGTTTATGTGTTTAGTTTTTACATCTAGAAATTGTATCTAGATGCAATTATGTTTGTTTGTATGTTTACATATTTTTTAATTAAAAGTATATTTATAACTAAATAATTATCAAATTAACATTTAAATAATTTATAAAATTCAATTTTAATGAAATAATTATATTAAACCGCTATTTTGCGAAAAACCGCTATTGTGCGGAAAACTGAGTTTTTTTAGTAGGAAATTGCTATTTTGCGATTTTGGCGAAAAACTCCTATTTTGTTTCTTGCTATTTTGAGATTTTGGCGGGAAACCGCTATTTTGCTGAGGCGGGCAGAATGGGGTCAAGCTGCCTTTTGGCTCGGTCGTTTTCCCTTTCTTCTCGGTTCGAGCATCTTTTTATGTTCTTGTCCTTCATACCTAAGTAGTTAATCTTGAGTGGGTGGAATCCGACCCCAACAGTTTGCCCCTATCTCGTCGGACTCAGAAGTGATTGTGACGAGGTGAAAATCCTGGATGAGAGATTATATGCCGAGCCAAAGTGACGTTGAATTTTGTTTTCTTAAGCTGCTGAAGGGAAGAGATTTGGGACATATTTTCAATAATGTTGCTAAAGCGTTTTATCGTGTAGTTCCTACCGAGACGAGGCAGATAATTTCTTTGTTGATGTTGAACCGTTCTCCGCCCGAGGTGAGGCGAGTTGATTCCTTTGCCTCTGGGTGTTCTGTGATGTTCTATTTGCTTTTGGGATTTTGTAACCATTGAGCGTTCGATGCAAAATCGTATGGCTGGTTCGTCAGATCAACAGGTCATGATGAGTTCTGCGGATAAAAAAGAAAAGACGAGCCAAAGTCCCAGGTTCTAGTCTTTCTACCGAAAAGTCTTTGGAGGAGCTGAGGCAACGTTTCGGTATCTCCGAGGCGGTTGAATTTATTGTTCCCAAGCCATGTGATCGAGCCAACAATCCTCCTTCAGATTCCTTCACCGTTTACAAGAGCTTCTTCCGCCTATGTTTTCTATGGTTTCCAATCCCAGAGCTGGTCTTCCCATACTTATGGAAGCACGAAATTGCTCTAAATCAGGTTACGCCTCGGTTGCTTCGTCATCTGGTGGGAATTCTAGTTCAGTGCATCGAATGTGACGCCGATATCAGCCTTAACCACCTTCTAAATCTCTTAGAAATTCGAAGAGTCCCCAATTCGGAAATGGTTTATATATCCAATAAGAGGGAGTGTAGGATCATCTGAGGTTTCCCGATCAAATATAGTTATTGGGATAGTTCTTTTTTCTTTGTCCGTATTTCCGAGGCGTCGATTTCTGGCGATTGTCTCCATTTAATTAGGACGAACTAGGGATCACTTGGTAGCCGATTTATAGATTTCTGATATGCTGATGTTGGTTACTGATTTTTGTTTTCTTATTTTGCAGTTCAGAATCCTCTTCCCGCGTGCCCAGGAGATATACTCGGGGTATTGGACTCTTTGGCGGCCGAGAAAGTTGATTGGGGAAGACATTTCTCGTAAAGAAGGATCGAAAGGGCCCGAGCTATGCTTGATGGTGTTCATGTTACTTCAACATCTCCGTCTCCCGCAGCTGCCAAACCAAATATAACGAGATTGTCAATCCATGCGAGGAAGCAACTCGAAGAGAGGGAAGCAGCAAAGCGAGCTGTCGAAACTTCTGCCAATCCTACCATCAGTGAGGTGGTGATCCCCGAGGCGTCCACTGTCGAGGGGGGGGGGACCGAGTTGCTTATTGTCACGAAGAGAGCCGACACGTCAATCGCGGAGAAAAAGGATGAGGTGAATATTGTCGTTGGTTCCTCTAAGCCTCTAGCTTCCATTGATGAGGGAGAGATCGTGCTTGCCCACCCCTAAATCTTCTTCTCCAACAAAGTCCACCGGGGCGTCTAAACAAAAATGTTCTGCCTCGAAAGGGGATAAGGACAAGGGCACCGTACCTGAGCGAGGCTATAGAAAAAGACGTACGGTTCTTCCTATTTCTGATACCGATCATGCCATGCTAGTTGTAAATGATGATCATGCATCTGCTGCGTTGCTCTCGACAATAAATGGTCCCGATGTTCATTTTTTTGCTCTCGATAAACTGGCGATAGGAAAGATTTATGCCAACATATCGCAGCGCGATACTAATGTATGTTAGGTTTATGAGGAAAGTTATAAATGTCTATTCGAGACCTAATCTTCTACTTTTTTTTTGTAATTTTTGGCTTCTATTAATGAAATGGTGGCTGCTTATGAGTTAGATACTCGCGACAACTGGCGCCAAATTGATGAAGCGAGAAAGGATTCTTCGACGATGAAAAAAAATTTGGTCGAAGCAGAGAAGAAATTGACTGTTGCTTTCGCAAAAATCAAGGCCCTTGAGAAAGAGAAACTGGTACTAAGGAAGGAATCGGTTTGGTCGGCCTCCTTTGTGCTTCGATCGGCAGGTGTTAAGAAGGAGTTAGACTCCGAAGTGGCTTCTCCGAAAAATTTGATTGAATCGAGGGACGTTGTGCACGCGGCTGACATTAGAAAGGCTCGGAAAACGGCGAAGCGGGAGATGGCTGAGAGGTTTCAGAGTGGGTTGTCTCGAGTGGAGATGGGCATTAATAAGCTGAAAGAGGCTAAGGATAAGGAACTTGAATTGGCCGAAGTCAATTATAATTTGCAGCTTATTGGAGATATCAGAAGGGAGGGTGCTCCGACCCTTGAGGTCGAGGTGGCGAAGCTGACAAGATGGCGGGCCGAGCTGGAGAGGAAGAGTTTGAGAGGATCACTGCTTTCCTGAGGAATGATCTGAAATTGTCTCCG
Source organism: Eutrema yunnanense (assembly GCA_002933935.1). NCBI lineage: Eukaryota > Viridiplantae > Streptophyta > Magnoliopsida > Brassicales > Brassicaceae > Eutrema > Eutrema yunnanense. The sequence continues at coordinate 399,855 of PKML01048600.1, read as the reverse complement.
ATTTCAATTGATTCTATGGGTACTCTTCCTGGTACTGAGGCGTTGGGATCTACTGCGACTAGTGTTGTTGTTACAGAGCATATTGGTGTCAAAGATCCTTCTGTAAATTTCGAAATGGATCCTCCTCAATGATCTCTATTGGTAGGATTTGTTTTTTTTTTCGACTTTGTTTTAGTTATTGTTTTGTTCTGGACCTATACATGGATGAATTTATCCGTTTCATCCCCTTAGATCTTGTTTTGTCTGATGTGTTAGAACAAAGTGTCATTAATGAAGTGAAAAAGCTTGTATTCTGAATTTGGGGTTTGTGACACGTTTTGGGTTTTTACTTCTCAGTTAGACAGAACATATCCTAACATGTTCAAATATCTCATACTAAGTGGTGTTTCGAGACGATCCACTTAGTACCATGTGTCGAGATGTCGAAGATCAGTGTACTGAGAAGTAAAATGATTATTGGGTTTTAAATGTTACTTCAGTTTTAGGACTTGCGATGTAGACTCGATTTACATGCCCGTCTCGATAGTAAAATTATGAGTGGTTCGGAAGAGGTATATCCTTTCCTTCCTCTGGCATATACATACCCGCCTTTAATTTATATATCGCGTTTAATCCGTGATGGACTGTAATAGAACCCTAATTCGTATATGATATAGTGGTTGAAATCCGTAGTGGATTGTGTGAGTTCGTTGTTGTGGCCAGCAACATACGAAATTGATAATAATTGTGTTAAGATAAAAAAATATTTTATAAAAGACTTGGAATTGGCGAAAGGTCGCGTTTACAAAGACTGAGAGCATATGGGTAAGATCCTTCCTTCCTTTTTTTTTTTT